>WOFM01000478.1:1464090-1716862 GCA_011428145.1 Ericerus pela
ATAAAAATTACTCATAAAGGGAGTTTAGTTATTCGAGATTTAGAAATGAAAACATTTAAAATCAAAAAAGTTAGATATTCTAAAAATCTGGGTGAAAATTTACTTTCGATTCATAGAATTACGAAATTAGGATGTTATGCCATATTTAGAAACGATATAGTTGAAATTAGAAATGAAATGACAAAGAAAATTATTTTGAAAGGAAACAAAATTGGTAAATACTGGTGGTTCACTTTTGACCTAATAAGTAGAAAAGAATCTTATTTGACACAAACAGTAAATAAAAATGATCATAGCTATGCCAAAATTAAAGATGTTTGGTCAGAAAGTGAAATTGAAACAGAAAATTTATATCACAACTATGATCAGGGAATTAAAGGAAATAAAACGTTAAAATCTGATCAAGAACTTCACGAGTATCTTGATTTAGGTGCAGATGTAACATTAGACGAACTTGAAAATTTAAAATTACCATGTGAAAATTCAGTCAAAAAGAAATTAGGATATCTATATCATTTGAGATTAGGTCATGCTTCTATGAGTTATCTCAAAAAGGCATCAGACACTTAGATTGTTTAAAAAATGTTGATTTTGATGTTGAATTACAAGAATGCGAAGTCTGTAGACTAGCCAAAATTAGAAAATCGCCACATAAGTCAATTATAGAAGTAGCCGATAAGCCACTTTTCAGAGTACATAGTGATTTGATGGGTCCTATAAAACCAATCGGTATTATAAATAAAAGCGCATATGTAGTGACATTTACTGACGATTTTTCGAGATATACAATGACATTTAATTTAACAAATAAATCCGAAGTAGGTAAGGCATTTAGAGAATTTATTGATACGATGAGGACAAATTTAGGTGATAGAAAAGCAAAAATTTTCTATCTACGAATTGATGGAGGTATAGAATATTTAACTATTGATATGAAAAGAATAATAAAAGAAGAAGGTATAGTTTTAGAAGTTACACCCCCAGACACACCAGAATTAAATGGCACAGCCGAAAGATTTAATCTTATGGGAATACAGAAAACTAAGGCATTGATGTTAGATAGTGGTTTACCACTGGAATTTTGGGAGTTAGCCTTCCAACAAGTAACGCATATTCATAATAGATTACCCCATAAAAGATTGAAAATGAAAACACCTTATGAAATGTTAAGAAATAGAAAACCTAAAATTGATTATATTCATAGATTTGGCTGTATAGCCAGTCGAAAAATTCCACATGCAAAAACTTCAACTTCAAAATTTTCAGAGGATGTGGATAGATGCATTCTAGTTGGATCTAATCCTCAATCTTGGTCACTTTTGAAACCCGAACGTGGAAAATTGATAAAATCCAGTAACGTAACATTTTTAGAATCAGTCACTTTTAAAGACAAATATCCCAGAAATTTTTTCGAAAAAGAAGGTTTACCTAAAATAGAATTAATTAATTGGAACAATATTGAAGATGATACCCAAGTAAATTTATCGGATGGAATACCAGAAAAATTTTTAAGAGAAACAGAAACTGAAACAATTTTGAAGGCAAATAAAAATAAAAATAATAGAAATAAAAATTTAAATTTTAGTAACAACTCCTCGAGTGAATCATCCATTGAAAATACCGATTCAGAGGGAGAAGTTGAAACTGAAGTTTCAGAGAAAACAAAAATATCCACGGAAAGAGAGAATCAATATTTTGCAATGATGTGTGAAATAAATAAAGTGCCAAAAACATTTAAAGACGTACTTAAGAGTGAAGAAAAGGATAAATGGATTGAAGCAATTGATTGTGAGATAATGTCATTAATAGAAAGTAAGACATGGAAATATGTAAAGAAACCAGAAAATAAAAAGATAATGGGATCAAGATGGATATTCGTAAAGAAGTTAGAATCAGGAGGTGTATACAGGTATAAAGCCTGATTAGTAGCGAAAGGATTTCAAGATCATAATATATATGATCTATCAGAATTGTATGCACCAACTATAGGTTTGTCACAAATACGAATGTTTTTAAGTATTGTCAATAAATTAGAATGGAAAGTAATTCAATTAGATGTTATAGTAGCGTTTCTTAATAGTAAATTAGATAGAAAAATATATTTGAAGATTCCAGAGGGAGTCAATGTATCTGAGAAATTTAGACAAAGTAATGTATGCGAACTAAAGAAAGCTCTTTATGGATTAAAAGTAAGTCCTAAAAGATGGTATCTGAAATTCAAACAGACAATGAAAGAAATGAATTTTAAATTGTATGAAGAAGAGGCATGTATATTCTATTGGTGTAAAGGAGGAAAAATGGTAACTTTAGTACAGTATGTTGATGATATATTAATTTCAGGAAATAATGACGAGAAAATGTTTGATACACAAGTTAAACTTAGTAAAACATTTAGGATGAAAGTATTGGGAGAACCTAGAAAATATCTTGGTATAGATATAGAAAGAAACTTTAAAGATAAAACAATGACACTATCCCAAACTAATTTTATCGAGTCACTATTAAAGAAATTTAAAATAGACCATACTAAAGGTAGCGATACTGTGACGTCCCAAAATGATAGTCACATGTTTATGAAATTTGTTTAAAATTAGAAATGATGAAAGAGGTGAAATTTTGAAGAGACAGCCCAAGATCGCAGATCGCAAGAAATACTAATATCCTAGATCAGGAAGGGAAAACAGTGTGAAACGAGCTAGCCTACATACCACTTAAAACCATGAGGTCTTGCCTCATGATACCTCACACAATTATTATTATTCGTGTGGGAAGTGGATTGAGTATAAGGACATAGACTATTGTTGGAATCAATGGAAATATAAAAGGATACTGGATACCAATAAGAGAGGCAGAGCAGCTACGGGGAACCTAATGAAACTTAAAAATAATTGTGTGTAACGACATTTTGAACCTCACGGTTTACGACAGATGTTAGAAGACCGGCATCCATACGCAGTTCAATACCAAACCATCAGAAATTTTGAAGGGTTAAAATAAAAAAAAATTATCCAAAAAGTTGACTTACACGGAGTATCTCAGAAATTAACATTTCATGCGTTTTCCGATCAAGGGCTTTCGTAAGAACGTCTGCCAATTTATCGGAAGTGCGAATATCATTGAATATAATGATTTTTTGTTGAAAAGCCTCCAACAAGGCATGACACTTAATCACGAAAGACGTGGATTGCTTCTGGCCACCCCCTGATGCAATCTGTGGTGCTGAGATATTATCCTCAAACACCTGCACAGGTTCGGTTACAGAAAAAATGCTCTCCACTAATCTCCAGACTACAGTGATATTGTCAAGTGCATCATGCAATGCAATAAGTTCAGCTGCAGTTGACAAGTCTGCAACTGTCCTTTGCCGATGAACGGCCCAATTCAATAAGTCACCGAAAACAAAAATCATGTAACCAGAAATGGAGTGCCCTCTCTCCAAATTATTTATATCTATGGGAGCGTCTTTAACATCAGGGGCATATGATGCGTCGACGAAAGCTTTTATTTGTGTTTTGTCCGAATGAAATACCAAGGCATAGTCCCGAGTGGACTTTAAGTACCTGATAATTCTCCGAACATAATTTTTAATTTCGGGAGTCAAAGCAGACTGAAATCGAGAGAAATATGGTATCATACAGTCCTATGTCATACCATTTTCACCACAAAATGTTTTCATCTGTGTGTCAAAGTATTCACGGGTATTGTCACAATGCAAAGTTGCAATTGGACAGTCCGGAAACTTTGATTTTAATTTTAGATATAATTTTTTAAATTTATGGAAGACCATCGATTTTTTCTCAATGGGGATGACAAACGTATATTTCATATGATCTACAAAGATCAACACATATTTTTCACCAAAAATTCCTGGTGAAAATGGGCCCATAGTATCCGATGAGACTATCTCAAGCTTCCTATGTGGTCGTGTGCAAGTTCCATTATGACCAAGACGCCTAGAATTGGCCTTCATAGAAGTCTCACACAGCCGGAACTCGTCATCATGAAAGTTAATTCCAGTAGGAATTCCTCTTGAGATCTTACAAAGAATTCTAAGATTTATTCCTGATAAGTGGCCAAGACGCCTATGCCATATCAATTTTTTATTTATTGTCGATTGCATCACTCTCTCATCTGAATCCTGTTGTTTATTTATTATTGTGTTTTCATTATAATTACTATTTATTATTTGAGATCCTATATCATCTCTCTCACTTTCTTTCAACTCTTCATCCCTTTTTTCTTCTATGTTTATTTCATTACTGTTATTATTATTCGCTTTATTTAGTATATTCTCTGAATTTAGTTGTTTTATGGAATTTTGTTCGTTTGTATTGTTTTTATTATTAGGGTCATCTTTATTTCCATCACTAACACCAACTTTGTTCTCTATATCGACCTCCTCATTTTCCTCAATAATCTCCTCCTCAATATCGAAATCACTCCACTCGTCCTGTGTTTTTATATTTGACATACAAGCCAGTTTATTAGAATTATTATAATAAGGACATATTTTTTCAAGATAATCTGAGTGGTCATATGATTTGGGTATTATTTTGTCATTAGCCAATTCATAATTAACCATATGAACTCCCTTTATTTTAGGAGCAGTGAACAGCACCTCATTTGTACCACGTACATATATATTCGACACAGAAAAATTTTGATCAATCCCTAACGCTCTATTCTTGGTTATTTTAATGCCCGACAATAAGTCGATGTTCAACGAAGGAACATAATGGACATTTTTAAGACATATTACTTGTTGTCTTTTATCTAAGTTTTCTACTCTTATATACATATTCCTTATGTGAGTGGTGACTAATAGAATGTTTTGTATGGCACACTCTAACTCCAACGTAACATTCAATGCATGAATATCTTTATCAACGGAATTGCTTTTGTAAATTTCTTTTTCTTTTTCTTTCTTTATACATTCTTAAATATGTTCTCGCACACGATGCAATTCCATTTATCATTTTGTTACCAAAATTTTTTTATTCTTTTTTATTAGTCATTTATTTTAGCACACGAAAAATTTTTTTTTGCATGTTACGATTTTTTATATATTTATTGGAACTTATTTCTGCATGTTAATTAATTATTTATTGTATTTTATACCATTTATTTTTTTAGAAGCTCAGCAAAAACAAAATTATTTTCCATTCAAGGTTACCACAACTATATATGTATATGAATATTGTATTTTTGTAATTATTTTTTTTGTTTATTTAATTTTGTTGGGATACGATTCCCTCACTACCTCACAAACACAAAACTATATATTAACCAACACTGCATGTAACACATTATTACATTTATTCATTTTGCATGTGGCGACACTGATCGCCAACATAATATTCTTTCCGCCACTGCTTGACAGAGAGTGTTCTCCGCTCGGCAGTCGTTGTACTAACGTCGTCAATAAACCTTTTTTAAAGATGAACGTCCGTGCTTATTTTTCTTGTATGAATTGATCGGAACTCACCTCAACATGGTAGCCAGAGCTGCGTATCAAGAAAATAAGTGCGGTAATTAAAGTGCGATGTTCATGTAATTTGTTAAAAGTTTAAAATTCGTGTTTCACGCAAAGTGAAAGGCTTAGTGCTGTGTGATACCTCCACACAAAGTGGCAGGAAAGTGAAAATTTGTAAATGAAAAGTTCGAATCAGTGATTAAAGTAACTATCCTGAAAACGTAAAAAGTTCAATCCGAGTAAATCGAAGTAAAAGTAAGATTAACGAAAACAACGGTAAAGTCTTGGGTGCCAGTTAAAACGTCAAAATCGAGAATTTGGAGAAAGCAGATCAGGTACGAAAGGATCTTGTGGTTTGGCAGACCCGCACATAGAATTAAAAACGGTTGGCAATTGTTGGTGCTGTGTTCCGGAGAAGAAATCAAAGCGTGAAAATCAAAAATCTGAAAATAGCGGAGTAAAATCGTCGGAGTTCAATGTCAACGGCGTATGAAAACAGCAAGAAAATGTCGATAGAAGAACAAAAGTAAACGAAGAAACCTAAGATAAGTAAAAAATTTATATTAATTAATTGATAATCTGTGTGATTTTGCCCATAAAATTGATTGAAAAAGTTAACATTTTGGCAACAAAAAAGTTAAATTTGGTATATTTTCATGTATATTCCCAACCAAATTTCAAGTAAAGTTGAAACTTGAAACGCGGATTCGATAGCCTTTCAAACTTTATCTTGTTGGTCGGGAATTGCAGAAATAGGAAACCTTTGTTGGATGAGCTTCATCGAGTCCAACAAAAGAAAACCTACATTAATGATTATTGACATTGGTGACAGATTTTTTCCTGTTCACATAAAATAAAGGATCTTTTCAAACGATAATATATAATAGATTATTTCTTTTTCAGAATTAGTCTCTCATACTTTTGTGGAATAATTTTGCATTGAATATTAATATATACTTTAACGTGTTTAACAGAATCATTTTCGTTCTGAAACAAAAGCCAAAGACTTAACCAATTCGATTTTGAACAGTTCGGCGATAAAGTCCCAGTAATTTGATCACTTAAGTAGCAGAAACAACGGCGGAGAGATCAACTCATCGTCAGCAACTGATATTTCGTGAGAGTTAGTTTAGAATACTAATAAATTATTGAAAATTATAATATAATATATTTAACTTGCATTCCCGATCGAGCGGTTAAGACCGTGCTGTGCATAATCGTGCGGTTGAGACTGTGTTACCCCCTAGATTTAAGTTCTCGTGTTTCTGAGGTAGGATCTAAACCCCCAAAAAACCGAAATTTAATAAAATGTCACGATTTGACACAAAGAAGGTATTTGATGGGAGGAATTATGATGCCTGGAGGACCACGATGGTCTCAACACTCTATGCAGAGGGATTATACCTAATTATGCATGATGTTGAAACCGAAGTGCTATTTTTGGGATTGGAATTAAACAGTTTTTTAAACCCTGAATCTGGCAATGCTAGTTCAGCTAATAGGATGACATATTTCCATAACCAGGAAAAGGGGAAAGCTTTAATTTATCAGGGACTAAACAATGAGCTGATCGAAAGAGTAAAAGACCTAAAAACGATAAATCAGATTTTAAAAGTTCTAGATGAAAGGTATAAAAGCTGCACGCAGGTCACATATATTAACGCGAAGCAGGCCTTTCAAAGGTTAAAATTCAATAGTGAGGGGAATATGAGAAGCTATTTAGACGTGTTCTCTAGATCAGCCCAAAAAATAAGGGACTGCGGTAAAAACTTAGACAAGCAGGAGGAGATAGAACAACTCCTAATATCACTGAACATGGACTATGTTATGACTAGGTTGGAGTTTAATACTTTAAGTCAGGATCAGAAAACCATTGAAACACTCCACACCATGCTGATCGAAAGGTCAGACAGGTTATATGATGAGAAAAGGTCGAGATATAATAATAATAAATTTTGTAACTTCAATCAAAACAACAAAAATCAAAGATTCCAATACGGAGGAAATTATAATAGATATAATAACACAAATAGAAATCAAAACTATAATTGTAACGATATTTTCGTATCGTCTATAATATGAAATATTTTCGTATTATTAAATATCATCATCATCATTACTTTCTCTCTATTTTCCTATTATTTCTCATTCATTAACTCTCACATCATTTCTTCAAGTCAAGACTTGTCTGATGACATCATTTACCTACATAAACAGTTACTGTGTTTACTCATAAACAATGAACTCATCTTTTGTTTATACTATTTCTGCAATCTTGCATATACACTAATTTCTACTAATTCATTTGTGAACACCCACTTTATGTCATATTCGTACGAGACCATTGGTCATACTTACTGTACATATATTTCTATTAACCAATAAGATCAAAACCCTTCTCTAACACTTTGTAAATTCGCCTGAACCTTCCTCTTTGTAACTACTATATAATCTCATGTTTTGTACTATTTCATTGATTCTAATTTGTTCTGATTAACTCTTCTTGATGTTGTTACAATCTTACCTATTCTTTTAATTCTTAAAGTCTATAACTGTTACTGTTCTATAAAGTTTATGTTTAATACACCTTTTTAACCAAACTGTGTATCTCATTGTTCTGTTACGATATATAACCGTCACAATAATCAAAATGTAGATCAGGGGAAAATGACATATAATAATAACCAAAAGTCAGAAATGCCTCAAAATAATAATAACAATAGCTACGAAAATAGAAAATATAATCAAAATCAAAATAATTTGCCAAATCCGAATAATTTAGTATGCTTTAAGTGCCATGGCAAAGAGCACATAGCTAAAGTATGTCCATCAAATAAAGAGGGTGTAAAACCCCAAGATAAATTAGATGGTCCTGCACAGAATATGAGATACGGATGAAATAATCAAAATAATAATAAAAATAAAAAAGAAAATGATGTTCAGTGGTCAATGATGATAAGATATAAGGGCAATGAGCCAAACAAAAACACAAATAATAATAAATTAATAAACTTAATAACATCTAAGGACACGAGACATGAATCGAATCCAGATTATGTCCCCCTCACTAATAGAATCATGTTAGATGGTGGAGCTGTTGCTCATGTAATATCAGACCTATCAAAATTGTCTAACCCCATAATGCTGGAAAAACCTATATAGTTGGAATGTGCCATCCAAGACACTTTACTAATTGCCACACACATAGGAACCATGTTCATCAGGGTGGAAAATTCAGAGAGAAATCAAACTGTAATAAGACTAAAGAACATACATTATGTACCGTCCCTGAATGTAGATCTAATGTCGGGGATTAAGATAACTGAAAATAGGGCGCTTGGCATAGACCAAAATTTCTCTGCAGCGCATATATACGTCCGTGGGACGGATGAAGTAATTTTTTTGGCCCCGAAAATAAGGGGGGTATACATGGTCAAGTACGAAATCGTACCGGAGTCCACAGTTAATATAATAGAAAACGAAGACGACTTAAATAAAATATGTCCCTATAAGAATGAATCGAATAAATTGGCATGTATGCCTAACGTAAATTCCCAGGATGAATGGATGGAATATGAGATAGAAGAGGAAATTGTTGAGGATAGTCAGGAGGGAAGTGAAGAGAATAGAGAGAACACAGATAATAGTGTACAATATAACACAATTGATAATAATGAAAATGACAATATAATAATAAATCATAATGACAAACAAGATAATAATCAGCCCCAAAATAGGGAAATGATTGAAGGTGGTAAGGAAACAAATGAGGATGTAGGTATAAATACTAATGACAATACAATAAATAATAATAATATAATATATGATAATCAAGAAACCAATGAAAATGCAGGGAAGTTAAAAATAGATAAAAAAATGATATGGCATAGGAGATTGGGACACTTATCTGGAAAAAATTTAAAATTCTTGACAAAGGTCTCAAGAGGCATTCCTAACAGAGTGACATTCCGAGATGATGAGTTTAGTCTGTGCCAGATATGTGCGAAAGCTAATTCCCAAAGGTTAGGGCACAATGGCACCTGCACCAGACCAGAAAGGAAACTCAAACTCGTTTCATCGGATACAATGGGCCCCTTTTCACCAGGTATATATGGTGAAAAGTACGTGTTAATATTTGTGGACCATGCCACAAAATACACCTTTATCTCCACCATTGAAAAAAAGTCAATGGTGTGTGAGGAGTTCAAAAAACTTTATATGAAATTAAAATAAAAATTTCCAGACTATCCCATTGCCACCTTAAGGTGTGACAATGCTAGGGAATATCTAGATTCGAACATGAAGGCATTTTGTGAGGAAAATGGCGTAAGTCTCGAGCCTGTCGTTCCGTATTCACCGGAGTTGAATGTGATGGCCGAAAGGCAGAACCAAACGATTATGGCAAGGACAATAGCTATGCTGTTTGACTCCGATTTGGATTTCAGTTTTTGGTCACTGGCTGTTCTGACGGCTGTTTATGTAATAAACAGAAGCCCAAGTAGGGCCAATAAAGACTATAAAACCCCTTTCGAAATGTTCTACGGCATAAAGCCGGATTTATCCAATATGAGAGTTTTTGGGTCTCTCGCCTATAGACATATTCCCATAGAGGTTCGTCAGCAACAGGCCACAAAAAATAAAAAAAAAGAAAACAAATAGTGAACACCCGAAACTTACACAACGAGCTGATAAGGGGGTATTTGTGGGCTATACAAATAGTGGGTACTGTATAAGGGACCCATTAATTGACAAATCGCACGTTACTTGCGACGTCAGATTCGATGAAACGAGAAACATAATACAAATAGATAACGTATATAATAATAACAAAATTAAACAAAATGATAATAATATAATAGAAACTCCTGTAATATTAAACCTATGTAAATCGAGATATAAAAACTACATATAGGACCATATTCCTCAAAAATGGGAGGATGTCAAAAACAACCCTTTCAGGGAGGAATGGCAACAAGCCATTACTGACGAGCTGAAGTCATTATCTGATATGGCCATGTGGGAAGTTGTCCCAAGGGAAAGAAATGTGAGGTTAGTAGACACGAAGTGGTGTTTCACCACAAAACCCAACAACCAAGGCGTTCACATACCGAAAGCCAGGTTGGTTGTAAGGGGTTTTAAAGATCTTACTCACTACTCTCTAACCGAAACATACGCCCCGGTAATCCAATATTGGCTGATAAGATGGATATTATCTATCACAAATAAATATAATCTAAATATAATACAATTTGACATAAAAACAGCCTTTCTTAACTCAGAAATAAAATACCCTATTTTCATATCAAATCCCAGGAATGCCAACTAGGCGAAAATAATTGCTTAAGATTAATTAAGTCAATATATGGACTGAAAACGTCTTCCAAAAGTTGGTACGACTTGTTGAATTTGACAATAATTCAAGCTGGATTTATTCAATCAAAAATAGATAGATGTCTATATACAAAACAAGATAATAATGGTGCAATGGCACTCTTAATAGTCTATGTGGATGACATGTTGTTGGCTAGCAACCACAACGGGTGGACACAAGACTTAATAAATACATTTAATAAGAATTTTACATTGAAGATAGAAAAAAATCCAACCTTCTTTGTGGGTTTTGAAATAAGTCGAGACATCCCGAGAAAACAAATAATATTAACACAAAATAGGTACATAGATAAAATTCTCCGTAAGTTTGGGATGACGGAATGTAATCCGTCAACCACACCCATGGAGACAGTGCTTAAAATAAGAAAGCCAACAAACGGATTTGATGACACCAAATATAGGGCTATGATTGGGAATTTGCTATATGTGGCAAGACTGACCCGCCCGGATATTGCCTTCGCCGTCAATTATTTGTCACGTTTTCAGGCATCCTCCAATATCGAAATTAATAATTATGTTCGATGCATTATTAGGTACCTTAAAACAACAAGGGACTTCCCTCTGGTCTTCCACTCTGACCAAACTCAAATCAAGGCCTTTGTCGATGCGTCGTATGCACCTGACGTAGACGATTCACCCATAGATATAAATAATTTGGAGAAAGGGTGCTCCACAACTGGCTATATGATATTCATTAATGGAGACTTGTTAAATTGGGCCATTCACTGGCAGAACTTGGTTGCAACCTCGTCGACTGCAGCCGAATTAATTGCGTTGAATGATGCACTAGACGACATATATGTGATCTGGAGACTCACTGAGAGTGTTTTCTCTGTAACCGACCCAGTGCAGGTGTACGAGGACAATATATCCGCGTCACGTATTGCATCTGGAGGAGGCCAGAAACGCTCCAGGTCCCTAGCGATCAAATGCTATGCAGTATTGGAAGCTTTCCAAAATAAATTAATAATGTGTAACGATATTAGGTCATCTGATCAAGTCGCTGATATTTTAACTAAAGCACTTGATTGGAAAACATACCAAAATATCGTCATGAGAATACTCCGAACAAGTCAACCTTTCGGCCAATAGTCTTAATTGACACAACCCTCAAAATTTTTTGATACTTGGTTTTGGACTGCGGATGGGCATCGGTCTTTTAGCGCCTATTGTAAACTGAGCGGTCCATATATCGTTTCACACTTCATCTCACAATGTTCAATAGGTTCCCCGTCGCTGCTCTGCCTCTCTTATTAGCATCAGCATTCCCCGATATATACAATTGATTCCCACAATAGAATATTTATATAATACTCCACATGTTTAACAATAAGGACATATACATATTAATATTTTCTCTCCACAGCTGACGATGAGGAGATATCGATCTCTCCGACTGGCTTTATATATGTTAAATTAAAAATCACACAATATTTATAAGACGTGACACTAGAACATAAGGTTAAATATATACCTCATGTTAACACTTACACGATATATTTAAGATAAAACAAAATTCAATATATGAACTTATACCCATTTTAATTGTACAACATTATACTAGTCAACGACATACCTAAATTTTTTAATGTACCATTTTTTTATATATATAGCAATTCTATATGACACTTATATGTAATATTTTTGACTGCTATTGGTTATTTTGATTTTTTTTATTGTTTATGTTTGTTTTAAATACATGCAATATGTGACATTTTTTTTACTTGTATGTACGTTCGTCCATTTTGAATCGCAGGGGGGTGTTGGGATACGATTCCCTCACTACCTCACGAACACAAAACTATATATTAACCAACACTGCATGTAACACATTATTACATTTATTTGTTTTGCATGTGGCGACACTGATTGCCAACATAATATTCTTCCCGCCACTGCTCGACGGAGAGTGTTCTCCGCTCGGCAGTCGTTGTATTAACGTCGTCAATAAACCTTTTTTAAAGATGAACATCCATGCTTATTTTTCTTGTATGAATTAATCGGAACTCACCTCAACAAATTTAATTACTGAAGAATTTGAACCGTTAAAATTTCAGGGGGGTGTTGTAACAGAAATCTTACCACATCACTTTCTTTATTATCATCATCACCACACCATATATATATGTCATACGTTCTACTTCTCTCATGAATCGCTTCCCTTACTTTCGATCACCGATAACTCTGTTCTTCGCTATTTCGTACTAAATCATATTTTATTTCCAAATGTATTTTCAGGCTGCGAATAAATTTAATTGTGAATAAAAGTCTCACGTTCTTTTTCCAGTCCTCGCTTTCTCTATTTCACATCAATAATGTCCATGCTTCGAACTAAATATCTGATTGGAGAAAAATCTTGCAACGTGCATTTGTTTATAAACACTGGCATATGAAGTACCTCTCTTTTACACTGATTTTTGATTCTGATTGGTTGGGGTGTTTAGTCTGTAGTACTTCGTTCGCCAGCACATGGCATCTATCATCCGGACACTCAACCCCATGTTAAAACTGTTCCGCGTCGTCTCCTTCATATATATATCCTTGAAGGGAGTTAATAATTGTTGTTCGTACACCTTTTTATTTATGTTTGTTTACCTTTTTACCGTCAAACCAAGCTACATCTATTAGCGCTTCTACATTTATTTTGATTGTACTACATCTATCGATGATGTGGAACTGTTTCTGTAATTCGTAGCCGATCACGGTGCTTCTTGTTCTCGTTTGACTGTTGATGAATAAACACACGTCACGTCTTTAATTTTATTTCAAAGTGTTTAAATTCTACAATAATAAATGAAAGAGAAGTGAGACCTTTGACTATATAGTCAAAGAGTGAGACATTCAATCAACAACACTAATAATTGTCACAGTGGGATTTAAATTTCATGTTTTATAACAAACTATACACTCATTGGTTTTCATGTTCGTAAGTTGTCGGTGTAGGCATGAATCACTCAAAACCGAAACGAAGAAGATATTTTTCGTCCAGTTTGATGGCGAAGAAGAAGCGAGATTTGTTCTTGAAAACTGGTCTGAAAGGATATTTATGTACGTGCAATGGTAATGAGAAACAGTGTGTTCGTGAATCTTACAATATTTTGAATGAATACGCCGACAAGCTGTACGGAGAAGAAAAAGTGAATACAATTTTTTTGCCTCATAACAATTATATGATAATGTTTTTGTGACTCTTACTATTTTATTAGATAGATAATTGTCAAGAATCTGATGGTGACAAGACTGCTTGTGCTGTAAAGGATGTCATGGATGAATTTCAGAAGGAAATCACTCTCTTGAAAACTCAAACTGCTAAAAAAACTCAACGGTTCCGGGCTCTCGATACGAGTATTATAAACTGCATATTTATTGAGACGACCGTAATATCTTTAACTGCAATTATCTAAATCGACATGATTTCTTGTGACTAATGTTAAAATATTATGAACGTTTACAGTTAGAAGATCCGGTTCATTTACTTCACAATATTATGACAGATTTATTTAAAACAAAACAGAAGAAAGTTCGGTTTCTTTTCCGCATGGTTCCTATTGAAGTAACGTGTCGGGTTAGTGCAAGAAATTAAAGGATTATTTAAAAATCACTAAATCAACTGAACGTCAACGTTTCCGTTATTTATATTTTTTAAGGCATTTATGGGCGATCTAGAGATGGCGGCTAACACTTTGTTTGACAAATATTTCAAAACTGAACCTTCAACTTATGCCATCGTCTATAAGTGAGGTTTATTCCATTTTTTTTTTATCTATTTGTTCCCTTACTCTCCATTATGATTATGATTATTAATTTTGTAGCAAACGACATAATTCAAATTTGGGACGTGACGCTGTGATTGAAAAACTCGCGTCTATGATTCAAGAAAAAAACAGCGATCATAAGGTGAATCTCACCAGTCCTGTTTTCACCATTATTGTCGAAGTTATGAAAAACATTTGTGGCCTCGCTGTGATTCAAGATTATTTTAAATTCAGTAAATATAATTTGCACACGGTTTGTGGCATCGAAAAATCTGAGGTAAAAGAAGTCACAATCGCTGATAAAATTGAGGACGAGGAGCCGCCATGTTACAGCAGTTCATTAATAGAAGGAAAATGAAAATAAACTGCTGCGTCTTTTTGATTCAGAACAATATTTCTGTGATCACGTAGATTTTTATTAATTATGATTTTTCGTTTTTTCATTTACCGAAGTCATGTTTTACCATGCGTATCGATTTGGAACGTGAGTGCATGTTTTGGTTTCTTGAAAATGAGATATAGATGTACTTTCTTGTTTTTTTCTTATTGATTGGTTACGAACCTATTTGCGCTTACTACAATTTTGTGTAATTATCTAAACTTTGTAAGTAAATAAACGTTTATTTATCGGTTACTTTTTCTAGTCGACGTATCTCTATTGATAGTTTATCAAGTTGACAAATTATTCTGAATCACTAGACTTTATAAATAAAGCAGTTGGTTTAGAAATATCCTATTTTGTGAGTAAACGGAAAGTTAAATCAGAATTAAGGCTTTTTACTTTCGTACCACTCTTGTTTTTTACCTCCATTGGATGGTTGAAGAAGAAGATTGAGAAGTGTTTTATTGTATGTTGTAGGGATCATCGACTCTGTATGAGGTAAGGGGCTTTGCTCCCTTGACGACAGTCGCCGCTGAAAGACTGACAATTATTAGTGCCTTGCACTTTAACAAACACACTTTTGTTCGTTTGTAATTACCTGTAAATTCAGGCAAGTAATTTACAATGTTCAGATCATGACTAATTGATAGATAAAGATCTCGGATATGTCATATACTGGTAAATGAACTCGTACATTGTTTTTTATCAGTTACTAATAAATGACGCGCTTGCTATGATATAATACATGTGTATGTATTACATATGTGTGTATAGAGCTCTCACGAAACTGGCTGCAAAATTTCCAGTGTTTGCACAGGCTTTGGCTTCCCTATACATTACGTATGAAGTGGTAGAACATGTAAATAGTTGCTGGCTACCTTGTTGAGAATTCTCTTCGCAACAAGGTATTCCATAGTGGTGACACTGACATGATTCTGTTGCTATGTTGTGGTTCTGCGAGAAAATTAAAATGTATGTTTGGTAAAATGAAAAACTAAATAATAGATGATGTGATAGAAGCCATGAAAATTTGAAATGATACACCCTCTATCTTTATGGCCAAGTTGTGGAAGAAGGCTGAAGACATTGTAGCCCCTTGTGTCATAAGAAATTAGTTTTGTAAACAACTATCACAAAGTGTTCTACAGTGCTTGACATCTGTTGGTTCAACTATTTTAGTAGACTTCAAATTTTTTGGGATGAGGAAACGTGTTTTTTTTTGTAACAGGGTTGGTAAAGAGGTCACCAAATGTAACAACTGCTGCCAATGATGGGGGAAAACATACAAGAAGCCTAATCTGTCAAACTAGAATGAGGGGCCAAATATGTGGCTGAAGACTACTTGGAAAAATAATTATGCCACATGTTCATAAAGAACAGGATAAACTGTTGGTACCTAACAGATTCAGGTGCAGACTTGAGTATACTGCCAGTTAATAAGTCTGAAAGTACTGTGAACTGCGAATGATCAAAATTTTCCAACTTATGGACTTGAGACAAGCAAAGTTAACACCAATTTGCAAAGAGACATTAGATGGTCCATCACAATTGCAGTTGTACCAAATCCAATCTTTGGTGCAGATTGTCTCGCACATTTTGGCCTGGTCATTAATTAAAAATGGAAAAATCATAGATAGTGAAACTAAACTATGTGTGAAAGGCAAAACACTGGCGTACCAACTGGACACAAGTATTTCCATCTGCCTAAAAGTCGATGAACAATTCCTACCAATTCTATCTGACTATCCTAGAGTTACACAGCCATCAATTCCCAGGCCTTGTAGGAACAAATGTGACAGAGTTTGTTACATTGAAATGGAAAGATCACCTTGCCATACCAGAGCTTACAGATTACTATCTGACAATCTCAAAGTGGCTTGAGAATACTATGATTGGGTCAAATGGGAAGGCATATGCCACCCTTTGAAAAGTTTAGGAAGTTCTTCAATCCATATGACAAAAAAAGCAAGTGGAGAGTAGAGAATTGTTGGGGACTATGAGTTCTTAAATGCCAAAACAGTTCCTGATCATTACCCAGTCCTAAATATAATAGAGTTCAATGCAAATATGAATGGTAAAATGATGTTATCTAAAACTGACATCTGTGAGGAGGTTGGTGAACTGTGAATCTTATTTCTGTGCAAATAATCACAAAAGAATATTGTAGGGCACCGAGGTTAGTGCATGTGCATGTCTACAATTAGACCTCAAGTGTGTGTGAGCCTAGCTTTGTATAAAAATTGGACTAGTGGTGATGTACCTATAGCCTGTCTGAACCAAGAGTGTTTGCCATACTACAAATGTATGATCAGTGTTACCAAATGTATAATAAGGTTATGAGAGTTACATCGACTATGTCCAATATATATTAAATAATATGTGTGTCTGTGTGCATATACAGAGCTGACTGTATAAGCTCAGAAAAATTGCTACAAAATTCCCAGTGTTTGCCCAAGCTTTGGCTCCCTCCATACATTATATATGAAGTTGCAGAATGCGCAAATAGCTATTAGCTACCTTCTTGTTGAGAATCCTCTTCACAACAATGTATTCCATAAATGTTGACAGGGTTTTCCACGAATGTCAACAAAGTATTCCACATATGTTGTCAATAGTTAGCTTCGAATGGAACCTATTTAACAGCTGATAATTTCTCATCAGTGGACAAAATGAATACAATTTTTTCTTTTTAAACAATAGTTCTGTCAGGGTATAAGTGAAATTTCTTTAGATTGGAAAACTTGGTACTTTGTATCTCCCTTCTACCGCAATGAGTTCGGCCTACTTGATCTTCTTATTGAAGCTTTATACAGGCAAAAAATTCGTTTGCTGGTTTCAGAAATGACTTGGCACTACTCACAGGAGCTTCCGTCAGTTTGTTGTCTGTAAAGCAACTTCCCTGCCTCCCTTCATGTGAAGCTTGGAGTATGCCTGAGAACGATATGCATTATTACTGATGACAGTTTACATAGAATTCGAAAGCTATAACTTTCCTTCTTTAAAGCATTACCTCAAAACAGGATAATTATCTGATTACTGCATATTATAATATATATATATTTTTTTTTTACAAAAGAAAATGAAGGTTTCAATGTTATATCATATCTACGACTGAGATTGGAAAGGGTTGTTGTGATTGAAAAAAATGAAGCTACAGCTGTCCATTGGCGTAGATACGGTTTTTTGAAGAGGTGGGAGAGAAGATAAAAACTTTTACCAATATTTTTATTGTAGATTTTCTATTAAAATTATATTGCATCAATGTTGAATGTAGAATCCATTGGGAAAAAAAATCAATAGAGTGAAATATATCTCCCTCCCTCATATACCTGTGTCACTGGCGTTGACCTTCAAAATTTTATTTTGTATTTATCGTTAATGGACAATCTTTTGGCGGAAGAGTAATATAAAATGAGAAAACTTTCCAAGAACTAAAACACAAGTTTTGAAACTGTATGAATATCGTCTAACCGTTTTAGGAGAAAAATATAATTTTGTTTTGATCCTTCGAAATTTTGAGTCAGCACATTGCACATAATTATCATATCGACTTCGGTAATGACAATTAATCCTAATGATAAAATTTTAAATTACTCTTGGATCGGGGAAAAAGGGTCAACAATACCTTCACACAATAAAATAATGAGGAGGAATCGGGTACCGATTTTCATGATATTCGTATTTATAAGCCTACCATAAATTCATTTAATCAAAACAAAATAAAACTTGGTCGTCTCAGCCAAATAAGCTATAGCGAAATAATATTCTATAGTTAATAATAATAATTTATACATATTTCTGCATTTCATTAGATTAAAAAAACGAATACAGAATTATGTCTATCTTTCTAAAAACAAAATTTACGAAATACTATTATAACGATATGCAATAAAGTTCGTAAAAAAATCGTACAAAAAATGTGCTACAATTGAAATAGAAATAAAAAATAATTTTTGCTAGTAAAGAAAATATAAAATTTCAACAAGAACGAATTTGAAAAATACTTTCTTTTTTTTTTTAGAAATCACATTAATGCAACAATGAAAGACGCCATGATATGTATTAAACGACATTATCACATACAATAATTAATGACATCACTACAGAGGAAAGTTGGGGAAAAAATGGAATGTCCTAGGTTTCTCACAAAATCTTCTATATGTAAAGTAATACGAAGCAAAATATCACAATATAAAGTCGTACAATTTCGAAATATCACGAAAGGCAGCATAAAGGCAGCTATAAAACTGAATATTCGTAATTGTTATTCATAATTGTTCAGCATCAAAAAATTGATATCCTGTCAAAAAAAATTTTTTTTTTTTTTCATAAAAAGGAAGTAATAAAAATTTGTATAAAAATAACATTCAACTCAACAAAGAAATAATACTATAAGTATAACAGGAGGAAGTCCAATACCAAGTACAACATGCGTGCTTTTGTAAACTAATTTCAGGTAAAAACTAAAACCTATCTTTAGACGAAGTCAGCTCAGCGTCTTGCAAATATTGAAGCTCCTGAAGTTCCTGAAGTTTTTCGTGATCTCTAATATGAGCATAATTGGCGGAGAGGCACATAAGGTAATGAATCTAGGGTGATAAGAAGTCATTTTTATTAATAAATTTGAGAGTTTAATACAATGCGGAGCGAAAAATTATTGCTTACCAAACTCAAAATAATGAGAACTGTAGCCGAAGTTGCTAAAATAAACATATATTCTGCTTTCTCTACGTAATCTTTGCAAAACAATTTAATTTCGTTGGGCTGACATATTTTCATGAACTCGATTCGAGTTTCTTTTGGAAACAAGAAATCTGAAATGAGTATAAAAACGCGAAAGATGAATACAATTTTTAATGAAAGAAAGCTCGTAGACTGTTACGTTAATACTAACCGAACTGTTGAAAATCGATACACTCGTGTTTTTCTATTCTTTCACTGGCACAGATATTCCAGCATAACGTTAACACGAATGTAACAACAACTAAGCAGCAGAACATCAGTATCCAAAAAATCTGAAGAATGTACGTAATAACCATGTACTAAAAATAAGAATAAGTGTTTATACATATTTTCTTTGATCAAACACAAACATAAATTATTATGAGTGCTTGCAACTCGAATCACTTACAACCATACAAGAAATTCGTCCACCAATTCGTGCACGCCACGCTCTGTAAACTTTTTGTCGAGTGGCACCAGTTGTTAAAAATCCCACAAATAAAATCATAAGTCCAAGGGCACCCATAATGCAAGCAATGAATACAAACAATGTCTGTAAAGTCTCTAACCTAAAAACGATTACAAATTAATCACAATTTTTTCACAATTGAGATAAATATTATGAGTTGATTGGATTAAAGAAATACCATAGTTGTGGTGAATGGAAAACACTGTTGAATACAATTGCAGTGAGAGTAACTCCTCTATACATGGTACCACAAAAAATTCCAACCCCTACGCAACACATTATTGTAGCGATCAAAGTAGCGTAGGGAATTCGGGTCACACATTTCTGGTCATCTGGGAAGAATAATTAAATAAACTTAATACCAGGTCTGTTTGTATTGTGAATCGCAAAAATGATAAGATATATTTCAGACAGATTTCTACATATAATCTCATTAAAAATAGTGTACTAAACGTGAATTCAAACCAACCTGCTTTCAAATAATTGGAATGGAGTGAATTTTCTGAATATCTGCTAAAAGCTTCTCTGGAACGCCCATAACGAGATCTATGAAGTGGCACCTCCATTATTAGCACCCTATAAATAGAAATTAAACCATTCAACAAAAGTAAAAGAGAAAATAATCCTACTGATAACACAAATCACTAACAATGGTATTAATACATGCACGTCTAAGATTGTTAATCATCCAATTCTGGAAATGAATCTAAAACACACAACTTTCCAATTGTAATCATTCCAGAAAGGGGCTGAAGCTACAGGTCTTAAGTATTGTTGACGGTGGTAGTACGTTAAATGTCCCGTTACTGGTAGGCCCGCTAATATCTGTTGTAATACTACCAAATCATACTCGCTCAGTCGTTCTAAATTAGTCCTTTATAATCTGTGATTCTGTGCCATTTTGCACATCGTTCGTTCTGTGTTCTTAAATGATCAATACTCTCTCACAGTGATCTTTTTTAACAAGTTAGAAGTTAAATAGTGGACAAATAGTATTTAAGTTCGCAGCTCTACATTCTTGCTCTGTCGATGACTTAGATTCAACTTATCTTAATATTGAAATACATTGTTGTGTTAATCATTTAATCGAAGTCCGAAGGTACGTTTTATTCGTGAGATTAATATTTATATTAGAAGTTACCAGTTTACCAATTTATACCAAAATATTAAATCTAAAATTTGTTGAAATTATTTTTCGTACTCATAAACAAAATACACTTATGATGAGAAATAATTAATGATCAGAATGGTTCTTAACAGCTGAAAGTGTTTTCAAATAATTCATTTTTATTCATCGATTGAAAGACTAAAGTTTGGAATTAATAAACTTCGCAGAAATAAATTCATGAGCTGAAAATTCAGAGTGTGCATTGATCATTTTGGTCTTAGAAAATTCTGCAATAATATTCACTCTCCGCTCTGTTCTATTACTGTATTATTGTCTGATGTAAACTTCGATGCGAAACTTTTTCAGGTGACCTGTACTCTTTCCTTGATTGAATTTACTATTACCCGCCGTTATTCGAATCCCGTATCAATACTTTCCTTTCTTTTCTTTTTTTCTTCTTTTATTTCAGACGGACTAGCTATAATTTAGATCATTCATCATGGAATCAACGTCGGCCCCGTTTCTCGGTGCTATGAAACCGAATGTTTGTAGTGAATTTAACGTTGAGTACTTGAAAATATATTGTTTCTCTTACTTAATTTTTAATTTTTGCAGAATGAAATACCTGAATTTGATGCATTCAAATCCGTCTTGTTGTACTCGGCTGGTATTTTGATTTTGCCTATTTTGTCGTTCTTTGTGTCAAAGACTTTCATTTTTGATAGTAAGAATTATTATTGTTTATATGTATTTTGTTCAGAGAAGTTACTCCTGAAAATTTTTAGGATTTTCATTTTCGAATGATATTTCATGTATCCTTTGATATTCTTATGCCTGCATTTTCGTTCAATGTTCTTGAGTTCTCCTCAGTGCAAATAGTCAAGTTATTTATTTATGAATTAATTATCTTCTTGATTAATTTCAGGTATTTATTCGAATAATCTTGTTACGAGCAACGTGTGTTCAGCTGCTGTTGCTGTTTTGGTTTTACATATATCGCTTGGTGTTTACATTTATAAAGCGTATATCGGCACTGATAAAACCACCAAAAAAGATTGAATGTGCAAAATCTGCCTTCGAGTTTTTTTTTTATGGCAAACGTTATGTAAAGATATGTGTATAAGAAAAGAACGAACTCTTTTATAATCATTCTTCATACGTTAACTTTTAATTTTATATCTGATGTAAAATCCCATTGTTTGTAAAAAAATGTTTATATCATGGGTGTTTGCATATGTTATAATATATAAATTATCAATTATTTAATTGTATTGTATTTACAACTACCTTATTTAATAATCGTAATGAATTTAGAAATTAAAATGGGCGTATCAGAAGTATAATTTTTCCAACATTTTTAAATCAAATTTCCTATCTAATTTTGCGCTTGAATTCTACTGCTGTTTTAGTGGGGAGGAAAAATACCGCTTTCCCGAAAAATATGAAGAATATTTTTTCATTTTCATAATTTCTATCCCTTCCTAATCGTAATTGTGTATGAAATCATGATTTCGAATATCTGTTAATTTCAGATGGTGTTAAATTTGCCTCTAAACTTATTTTTCTGCTCATGAGAAATATTTCAATTTGATTTGTGATTTTTCAACGGGTGCGTCGGATAACATATTTTTCATAAAACTTGACCAACTAAGTACATTAATAGTTATACCTGACATGAATTTTGATTTCTTTTAGTAGGTATTACGTGATTTCATATTAATATATTTTCTGTATTTCCTATCGGATTAATGAATATGAGCTCACTTTAAACCTGAGTTCAAATTACCAATCAGAAATGTGAGTTAAATTTTATCAAGATGGTGATTGAAAAATTTCTTTTTATCTAAATTTTTTTTCTCAGTTTTATCATGCTATCAAGTTTTTACGTAATTAGGAAGTAGGAACTTCTCAGAGTGTCTATATCCTGAATAAATGTATTTTCTTGTAGATGCATATGGGAGTGGCGTCAGTTGTTCCTGGGGAAATTTTGTTTGTCTTTCTACTCATTTAGCCTTCCCATTTCGCCTATAAGTGGCTCTATTCTTAATTAAAATTACACTTGGTTTTTGGTTCCCAACTCTAGTGTAGCTTTGGCTCTCTTCTCAAAAATTTTACTTTTCTTTCAACCATGTCTTCCTGAGTAGTTTTTGCAAACTGTGTCAGTGATCCAAATTTTCAATTTTAGGAAAGCATTTAGCGTACTGAATTGTTTCCGCGAGACATTTATTAGCTCTGTTTGATAGGATTACACTAATTTACACCAACCTACACCGGTGGAGATGTTCCACAAATATTCAAGTAAAACTAGGCGCAAAGACATACAGTATTCCTACATTTGTGGAATCGCCCTCCTGGTGTAGGTTGGTGTAAGTTGGTGTAGTCCTATCAAACAGAGCTATTGTTCAAATGAAGCGGCGAAATAATTCTTATTTCATTGACTGGAAATTTTACGTCGCTAATGCTAAAAATGGTGTTAATTTAAAGAAATTCTATCGTACTGTGTTAATAAAATTTTGAAAATAAATCAAACAATCATTCAATGTAGGGACAGTAATAATTTTTATAAATTCATAGTTTGTAATAAATGGGGACTTTGGGCAAACCAAATTCAAATTACTGTACTCTCTGTTCACACTAAGAAGTGCATGACAGAATCGCAATAGACGTTGCAGTTGGTTGGGGAGAGAGAAAAAGGTATCGATGCACATTGTTATGCAATGATAACCATCATCTTGTAGTGTCATCAAACAGCGGAAAGCGGATGGACAACAAAATCCGTTTGGCGCAATAACTTCATGGATTGGCTTTGGCTTTTTTTTATTTTTTAATCATAGGTATGACAAAAAAAACGAAAAAAGACCGCACCCAGCATTCCAATGCACGAAAATATCAAAGTTGACTTTAAAAAAATTCAAAAAAAATTGTACGACTGGGGATTTGAACCAATAACTTGAACATGCCACCCCCTATTTCACCACTGAGCCACAACAGAAAATAAAAAGTTTGGTTTATCACAGATATACAATTACTTCTCATTTAAGTTTTAATCTCATGATTTATGACATCATTAAGCAAAACAAATTTTGCTGTCCATCCGCTTTTCTTAACAAACATCATATTTAAAGCAGATAAGTGTGGATATGGTTTATGACATCATGCACTTCGTAGCGTGTAACAGAGTATAGTTGACCAATATTTTTCAGATTTGAACATACTAAAATCATATGTCCAAAGATTCCAATTCTACAAATTATCCATCCATTGTTGAGTGCATTCATTTTGCCATTTGCCATATTTTCTTTCCATTTTCTTCTAAACTGTTGATATCGTAATTTTTTGTTGGTTACGACAGATTCATCAAATAATTCGCAATTGAAAAAATTGTTGGGAGACAATCCCACACTACCTCATAACTATACATTATATGTAAACACATTACTTAACCTATACACATGTCTGTAATATATTTTCGTGCTTCCCTATCAGTAGCACTGAGTTAGTGTATCAAATATATTTTTGACCCTGACAACATTCAGTTCACCGTATGTGTTTTTGTACCATTTTCAAATACAAACAAGTTGATTCTTAAAAAGCATTTCTTTTCATATCCAATTCTTGATCTATCCCAATATGCTGGCAGAGTATGGATGCTTTTTTTTAATAAAAAAAAATGTGTTAATTTGTGAATTTTTTAACCTTTTTTCCCTGTGTATGAAGGCTGTGTGCCATAGAATCAGGTCAACCCCATTATATTTTTAATTCTGTGAGAATTTACATTGAAAATGTAAACCTTTTGTCAAATTATGTTGACTGTGTGTCATTTCATATTTAAAATCTTTACTAAAATTGTGCCAGTTCAACTTAAAGTTTTACTAATTTCATCTCGTTTTATAATATAATATTAATGCGAATGGAAACTAATTCTTGGGCACCGAGTTTGACTTCAGGATCAAAAATCTGGAGAAAACGAATCATTCATGAGAACAGATTATGGTATGGAAAGCCGTCAAATTGTATCAAAAACAAATGGATAATCTTCATCTTCAGATGAGAAACTAATTTACATTCATCTGGACCAATTAACGGCAATTTTTGTAGAATTCAGAGTGAAATTTGGAACCTTGACTTCAAAGAAATTGGCTGAAAATAACTGGATTTGAAAGGATAAGTCAAAAAATCATAATAATTATAATATATTTCATGTATAATCATTATTTTCCCGTAATTTCGTTGCAAAATTCATGATTTTTGGTAATTTGAGCACAAATATTGAGCCAGGACATACTTGCCTAAAATCAATATTTGATGTAGTAAAAACTTGCATGAAATAGGAAAATTTTTATTGTCATCATTGTTAGGCTACAGAATACCTACATTGAAAGTAGCCATTTTGCTGAAACATCTTTGTTTTCAGCACTTTCATAAAAAGAAAGAGAAAAACCTTCAAGGATATATATATATATGATGGAGATGACATGGAACAGTTTTAATATGGGGTTGAGGGTCCAGATTATAGGTGCACATTCTAGCATACAAAATGCTCCTGACTGAACATCCCAACCAATCAGAATCGAAAATTGGTGTAAAAGTGAGGTACTTTGTATGCCAGTGTTTATAAACAAATGAACGTTATGAGATTTTCCTCCAATCAAATATTTAGTTGAAAGTACACGTGTTTGTAGAAGCCCTTTCTATAAGTAGGACACCAAAACTGCCCATATGTTGTCTCCATCATATATATCCTCGAAGGAGAAAACAAATTTTTTGCTGGCACAGACTGACAATGTTGTCAAGTACTGAAACGAAAAATAGCACAATGAAATAAATACATGTTAGGTAATATACGAATTGGTAAATGGTTAATGAGGAATCAGGTTGGGGAAGGAATAGATATCCCAATAATATTGTGTTAGATACCACTGTGTACAGCACAATCTAAGAATTCACAGTCGAGATATTTCTACTAACCAAGTTCCTTGTTCTCCATGTTTTTATCTGTGATATATACTGATGATGATTTATACTTTGTTCATCTCATTATACACTGTTCAACCTCGTGTGGTAGACATTACATAATTTTATGTTTCAAGTTTTTTGTCTTTCATTTATTATATAACTGTGTTTAAATTGATTTCTCATGTGCCTCTAAATCAAGTGTATGAGTACACTTATTGTATAAACTGATGGTAGAGCATTGGCGTCGATCATTGTAAGTTTTTTGTATTTATGTAATAACGACTGAGTGTTCGAACCAAGATACCAAGAAAAACATTAAGAAAACACCAAGTTTGTGCATTTTAATAATCATGAAATAATATGAGAAATAAATAAAATTTTATGAAATAATATTAATATCAGTGAAGTGTGGTGTATTGGAAATGTGTAGTTCGTGTATGGCACCTGTCACCAGGAAGGTGCACTGTCACCAAGAATAACCAAGAAAGTGGCTGTTCCTCTCAACGTACAAAAGGTAAAATTTAACCCAGTCATCGAGAAGAAAACTGCCAACTCTATCGAAGAGTTAGCCATAAACGATCCCTCGTTAGAAAAAAAATTGACTGGCCTTGTCAAAAATTCTTTATCGTTTACAGCTACTAGTGAAAACCAAGAAACAAACCAAGAAACCAACCAAGAACAAAAATACGAAGAAGAGGTACAAAATTTAGTAGTATCATTAAACCAAGACGGTGAGAAAATTGTTAGGCAACATAATATCGCCGAAAATATTGTGATTCACAAAATTCCGTTAGGTGATCTGAATTTGGTAATTATATATATCGAAGATCAGACACCTAAGATGAATAATAACCAAGAACAATACCAAGTAAATCCGAATGGGATGAGTTCGTTGACACTAAGTGATGCAACACCATTAAATACGAGTGTAAGACAACCAAAAATACCAATTAACGAGCAGATGACATCGGAAAGAAGTTCATCTCAACCAAGTATTGTGCCGCAACCAAGTAATGTAGTCACTAATCAACAAGTTTATACGACATCTTATGACTACATCCCCCTCAAACCAAGCCAAGTTACATATCCATATTATCAAATGAGTTCTACGGCTATGACAATACCATTTTATCAACCAAGGTATCCAAGTGTTTAACCAAGTTATCTAAGTGCTCAACCGAGTTATGAGAATATAACCAAGACTCTAGCTGATATGAGAAATTATCTCATGTCACCTGTAGTAAATCAACCAAGACATTTCTTTCCACAATATCTACAGTTGTCTCTTGCAAGTTTGATTCCAGTTGGGAATTGATGAGAACATCAGTTGAGCGATTGATGCACAAGTAGAAAATTTTATTCGGAGTTCGTTGACCAACCCAATCAAGACTGTCATGAAGCATCAAGAAAAAAATTTCGACATCTACCAAGATTTAATCAAGAAATACAGAGTTAAGTTGATTTATGATTTAATTAAAATTATGAATAAACTAGATAACCTCCAATACCAAGAAAACCAAGATCTAGTCATATTCTATTCACAATTTGATCAATATCGGTAGCAGATGAGTGAACTAGGCCAAGAGTCATCTCCAGCATTTTGGCTTTTGAAATTAATTCAAAAGCTAAATCCTGTATTTGAAACCATGATCGATACCTTATACACAAGGCTGAGAGATGATATCAATGAGGAGACATTACAAGCTACTCTTCTCAACTACATTGAGAGGAAAAGTCAACAATGCCTCAACAACCAAGTAAATCAACTATGAGCACACAATCAAAAAACCAAGCTGCGAGTACAAATGCGAACCAAGGACAGCAACAAACACCAAGACAACAAGCTCAAGCATCAACCCAGAACCAAGTATTTCAACCAAGAAATCTGAACCAAGTTACGAGAATGCAGACTCCAGTAACCTCAAATATTGTGACACCTGCACCAAGTACACTGAGAAACCAACCATCAAGACAATCTGCACCGATTTCTACACCAGCTCAGGCTGTTCAGAATCAGTTGCAGAAGCAACATTGTACAAGTTGTGGATTAAATGGTCACCTCGCACAAAGTTATCCTCACAGTGGACAGAAATATTGCTACCGCTGCAAGAATCTGGGCTACATTTCAAAGAATTGTACGTCACCATCCCCAGCTCAAAATAGTTTATCAAGTCAACGACGTATGTAAACCAAGTAAACTAAGAGTACCAAGTATACCAAGATTTATTCAAAATTCAGTGTAAAAATGAAACTTATCGTTTAATTGCAACCAAGATCAACAAAGAAATTGACAATCGTAATGAGTTAATTGCTAGTAAATTTAAAGGTAATTCAATTTTAATTACATTAATCCTTTAAAAATGTTTTCACCTGAGATTCTACCTGGAGTGGTAGATACATCTTGGAATCAACCCAAGTCAAAAACCAAGTACAAAATTGACAACAGCTTGAATTTAACTAAACCAAGTAGTAATAAAGGGAGTAATAGAAATTTTGATGTTCATAATAGTCAAAAACCTAGTACCTCTTGTGAAAACCAAGACCAAGAAATTAATAAGTCTGATTCTAATGTAAAATTAGTAGATTTAACTACTGATTTAAACTTAGCAGATACAAAGGGGGATGACAACCAAGAACCAAGTAACCAAGTACCAAGAAACCAAGTTAACCAAGCAACTCATAGAACTAAAACAGGTAGGAGAAAACCAAGAAAAGTTAGGAAAATTATTTCAAACAAGCAGAGAGCCAAGTTAGTTTCAGAGAGGGAAATTTGGCATCTTCGTATTGACCATATTTCCTCTCCTAACTTATACCATCTGTAATCTGTCGCAGAAGGTATGCCTAATATAATTTGCCCTGATGTTTTCCAAGAATGCAAAGTGTGTAATGTAACCAAGATGATAGGAAAATGTTTCGATAAAGATCGAGATCATGCTACTTGTCTAGGTGAGATAACTCATGTTGATTTAATAGGGCCTATTTCACCACCAACTTTCACCAAGAAAAATAAGTATTTACTTTTATTAGTTGATGATTTCACTCGCTATATACATATTTTCGTATTGAAAAAGAAATACTAAACAACCAAGCTCTTTAAACAATATCTACAAAAAATGAGAGCTCAATTTCCAATGGAAGGGCAATTCAAAATTTTAAGGTGTGATAATGGCACTGAATTTTGTAACCAAGCTATGGATGTGGTTTTAGAAAAATATGACATTGAGCAAGAAACATCAGGTACGTATACCAGTGAACATAATGGTACTGCGGAGTGCGCAAATCGTACAATAGAAGTAAAAATCTGTTTGTTGCTACAAGAAAGGGGTTTTCCAACTTCGTTTTGGGGAATTATTACTGAGTCTGCCACCTTCTTACATAATTAGTCTCCTCATTGTGCGTTAAAATTTTTCACACCTTTCGAGTTCTTTTATGGGAAAAAGCCCAATTTATCAACAATATATGTGTTAGCCTATGTGCTCCAAGAAAACCAAGTAGTAGGTTGTAAATTTTATATTGTAAGTAAAAAGCAATATCTAGCTGGTTACTCGAAAACTGGTTATCTAATCTACGATCCTGAAACCAAGAAAACATATACTTTATGTAATATTAAGTTCGATGAGTCAAAAACATATAAGAATATAAGCGACAAACACCAATATTTAGATAATCAAAACCTAAATTTTTCTAACGATAATTTAGGTAGCAACCCAAGTTTAAACCAAGATGACTCTGTACAAAATTCCGTTATTCAAAATGAGAATTCTGTACCTAGTCAAAACCAAGTACCAAATCCAAGTAATGAGAATGCTTCTTTCAACTAAGTTAATTTAAACCAAAACCAAGCTTCTCAAGAGTCTACTCAAAAGGAGATTATCAAAATTAATTACGATTGGGATTCATCCCAAAACCAAGAAACTCAGAATAAAATAAGTACGCTACAAATTCCTGATCCGGATAATAAATTGGTTGAGTTTGAAATTTCATCTCAAAATGCTCCAAAATTGTTTAAGGAATACCTTAAGTCCCCTGAGTGGCCCAAGTGGAAGTTAGCTATTGACCAAAAAATTAAATCTATGAATTTTGTTCCTAAGACTAGTGCGAAAAATCACCAAATACTTATGTGGAAGTGGATTTTTACGATTAAACCAGATGTTCTTTCAAAGCCAGAATTGTCCCATTTGTCATCTTTAATGTCTAGCATACAAATCCTATCCTTATCATTATCAACTAATTTATAATTTATTACAAAGACACCATCATTTTTGACAGCTGACATTAAAATTTTGTTTGTTTCTATAAAATAAATATTCGCTATATTTTTTCCTTGATCTATATTTAATATTCCAATTTCAGTAACTCTTATTCCTGATAAAATGTTATAATTTAGTTCAGGTACAAAATGAACGTCCAATAAATCTATTATTTGTGGTTCCTTAAATTTATTTTCAATCAAAATTGACAACGTTCCTTTATGTTTCGCGTATAAAAAGGCCCCTTTTAGAACATACATTAATTTTATTGGTTGTACAAATTTTTGAATATTTTTTAATTTATTAATATCTGAGGTCAGATGTACTTCTGATCCTCCGTCCAATAACATATTCTTAGTCAAATTTTTATAATTTAAGTTTTTTTATTTTTTATTGTTAACATTTGTTAATTCGTCAATTAAATCATCCATCATTGTTTCTGTAGGTTTTGTCGGCTCGGGGAATCGAACCTGGGACCTACATATTTGCCAGCTAAAAGCGGTGAACTTAACCGCACGGCCATCTCACCGCCGACTATAACTGGCGAATGTATTTTATATTAGACAGGGTATGGTGGTTTCCACACACTCCCCCCCTAGAGAGACTCAACACGAGTTGAACGACATTAGATGCTATGGGAGGTTGGGCTGAATCAGAAACGCCTCTTATACCTATACACACAGGCTTATACTACCTATACGGGTTCTATTTCCACTATATAGGGCGCCATCTACCGGCGACTCAAGTTAGGAAGGAGAGTTGTGAGTTCCACCATGCACCACTAGGGTGCTTCGCCAGCTAAAAGCGGTGAACTTAACCGCATGGCCATCTCACCCCCGACTATAACTGGCGAATGTATTTTATATTAGACAGGGTATGGTGGTTCCCACAGTTTCTAAATCTTTTGATCATGAAACTCATCCTAATTGGTGATTCCTGTTGCTTATTCGATTTTTTATTATTTGTATTTTGATTATTATTATTATTATTAGTATTAGTATCTTTGTTATCATTATTATTATTTTCATTTTTATTATTGTGATTACCATTATTATTAGTATTGTAGTTCGTGTTTTGATTGTTTTCAGGACAATTTGATTTTACATGCCCTGATCTATTGCAATGAAAACATCTAATATTTGTATTTTCATTTTGGGAATCATGTTGATGACTAGAAGAATTTGTATTTTCATTTTGTTGGTATGTAGTGTGATAATTATTATTATTATTATTATCAATAATGTGTAAACATTCTTGCTCTCTAGTCCGCTTCCTCCCAGGTGTAAAAAAATATTAGATACAAAAAAGTTGGGATTGCATAAAAAAACTGCACGGCGCACTGTCCAGTTTCAAATTCTGTTTATCACATAACACACACACACTCACAAGCAGATATCCGTGGCAAGCTGTCAGCGCAATACATGTGTGAGAATGATAGCAAATTATATTATACATTATCTTATTATTCTCACATATCATATGTTGTGGTAACACTGTTTTTAGTCTTATTTGTAATCTGTGATTTTATGTTTGAAACCCAACTGTGATACTATATTTTTGTGTGCCTCTTGTCGCTCATCAAACGTTGATGAATTAACATCTCCACCATTTTTATGTGGAAATAAAATTTCGTGAAAGTGAATATTTCAGTTTTATTTATGTGTTTGTAATATGTGTGTCTGATCTTCTTTCAATGTTATCGTGTAGTTAAAGTCTTTCGTCGTCATTTTTGTCTGGCTGGACCAGTTGATAATTCCTATTTCTTCACAACATGCATGCACACATACACATAGATTCTCTGTGGCACGTGGTGGCATGAAACCTATACACACAAGCATTTTTTTTGTCCTGGTTAAGTTAAAGTCATGAATGTTTACACATTAAATATGTGAGGGGGAGCCCTCGTACGCCTTTTTTAGGATATTGTCTCCAATTTCTACTTTAATGTGGTCCATTACTTCGATTATTGTTATTACCATTACGATTGTAATTTCTAAAATTTCCGTTATTATTATTTCTATAATTATTATTTTGATAGTTACGATTTTGATAATTGTTTTTATTTTGGTTATTATTATTCCTATATTCTCGTAATATTCGTATATCTCATGTTTTTTGGTCAGTCTTCTTTAAGTATTCTTTTTAAATTATTTAAATTTTTTTCTTCTTTTAAATTTTAAATCTCATTAAAGGGATTGCCTGTTCGTGTCCTAAGGCCATTGGTAAATTTTCAAGTTCTAATTTTTCTGTTACTTCTTCTCTTGCATCTCTAACATCCTGTACTACGGTATCTCATTTTGTTTAAAAAAATTTTTTTTCTGAGGTTTGTACCTAAATTGTTGCCATTTTGATTTTGCCATGTTTACCATTACTTTTGTTTTTACTCCATATATACTATACAATTTTGTGAAGATTTCATCAACAGTTCTACATTCTCTGATTTCTCTTGCAATTGTATACGAAATTTGTTCCAAAATAAAAGCTTTAGCATTATCCTGTCTTTTACAGTATGATCTATGTGTATTGGAGGGAATAAAGTCTATTCTATCGAAATTATTTTTATAATATTCCAGCCCTTTTGGGTTTGCAAAGATATCATAAAATCCTGCCCCGCGTATTAAAGATAGTTATTATCAATCATTTCCAATCTAAATAATTATTTCTAGAAAATATTTTTCCCAAAGGTGCATTTATTTGTTTAACTTTCTCCTATTTTTGAAATGCCTGTATTTGTGATGATTTTTCACCTAAATTTTGAAGCATTTTGATATTTTTATTTTGTAAAATATCTTTAGAATCAATGATTATTTTTAAATTTCAAAAAAAAAATATTTGTGAAGTAAAATAAATTAAATTAAAAATTCGTGTTTATAGAATGAAATATGGTTTCAGAAATATGTAGAAATTATTTTTCTATTGTGTTTTAGTTTGAAAAAATATGTTGATTTTAAATTGAGATGACAATAGAAACTGTGCAAGAAAATTCAATGAATGATTCTAGAAACCCACGTTTATCTAACAAAGGAATTGGACATGAAAAATCAATTGTATTTTTTGCTTTGTTAAAGCTTTCAAAGTATGACAAGTTTTGACAATTATTTAGGTTTGGGTGTGAATATAATTTTGACTGAAGAGAATTTTATGAAAATTATGTTTTTAATATGAAAAAGTTACTGTTTGTCTTTAACTTGAATGCAAAAATCAGTTAACAAATATTTAAACCAAATAGATTCAGTAGTGGCGTCGCATATGGCAATAAGCTGACTCTCAGTGCTAGATAACGCTACAGTTGGCTGCTTTTTGCTGGACCAGGACACCAGCGAGCCATAGACAAAGACACAATATCCAGAGATTGACCGTCTTGTAGTCACACAATTACCCCAATTGGCATCAGAATATGTTTCTAGAATATTATTATTATTAGTGTGTTCATTTGTGAATGTTAATTTCTTATCTTTTGTGGTTACTAAATATTTAAGAACCTGTAGTAAATACCTAAAATGTTCATCAGTAGCATGACTGGAAAATTGGCTAAAATACGATATTGCAAAGCAAATATCAGGCCGTGACCCTAGCATTAGGTTCATCAGGCATCCCACGAGCTGCTGGTAGTTGTTATTCAACACACTATCACACGCATTGAGATCCCCATCCAATTGGAGTTTGGGGTCAATAGGTGTGTAGGTAGGTGCACAATTTTCAACACCAAAACGCTTTGCAACAGTCTCAATGAGACCTTTCTGCTCAATTTCCAAGATGCTTTCATCACAATTGTGATTAATGTTTAATCCTAGGTACTTATTAATTTTTCCCAGGTCTTTACATTTAAATATTTTATTAATTTCCTTTCTGAAAAATGTGATTAGTGTTTGATTATTAGAACTTATTATGACATCATCGACGTATGTGAGTAAATATACTATAGAATTATTATATTTGTCTGTGAATATATATAAACAGTCATCAGCCTTACTTTGTACGAAACCAAGAGAAACAAGGAATTCGTTGAACAATCTGTTCCACACCTTAGGCGACTGCTTCAGACCATAAATCGACCTATTTAATTTTAATACATTATTGTGTTTCTATACCTTCTGGTATCTCAAGATATACATCTTCCGACAGAATACCATTCAGGAAAGCACTACAAATGTCTATTTGTTCAATATAAAATTTTAATTTGTTGTTAACTGCCAACAGTGTCCTAACAGTCGAAAGTTTCGCCACCGGCACATAAACTTCATCAAAGTTATATCCTTTCTTCTGCTGACACCCTCTGGCAACAAGTCTGGCCTTATACAGGAATTTATTATTATTATCATATTTTTTATTGAATATCCAGCGACATGTGATGGTGGGGGCGCCCTTTGGACATTTGGTCACCTGCCAAGTCTGATTGGAATCCAGAGCTTTAATTTCATCTGAAATAGCTTCTTTCCACATCATACTGTCAGGTGCAGCTATTGCCTCCTCAAACGTCAAAGGGATGCCATCCTCAGCAACATATATATAATTTGCAATGCCATCACATTCAGTCACCTCCTGTGGCAAACAATCCAAATTTAGATCCCCATCTACTTCTATATTTTCCAAGTTGGATTCTGTGACTTCCTTAAAAATATCATCATCCTTTGTGTATTTATTATTATTATTTCCTATTTTATTTTCAAAAAACTCAACATCTCGTGACAAACGTACTTCTTTTGTATTTGTGTCTAACGTGAGTACCCTATCATAACCAATTTCTCACTTTTATTTTTAAATTTATTAGAATCGTGTTCTAATGACAACATATATGCGTCGCATCCAAACGTTTTTAATTTTGTGTAATCATATTTTTCATCAAACCACTTCTCGAAGGGAACAAAATCCTTATTTGTGGTACATCAATTTACTATATAGGCAGAGCACAATATGGCTTCTGACTAATAGATCTTGTCAAGACAATTCTCGAATAACATTGTTCTCGCCCTCTCACAAAGTGTCCTGTTCATCCTTTCAGCCTTCCCATTCTGCTGGGGACAGCCACCAACTGTAGGTTCAAAAATTATTCCCTTCTCAGCACAATATGACTAAAAGGTTATATTTGTGTATTCTGTGCCACGATCACAGCGGAGTCTTTTTACATTATATCCAAATTTATTTGAGACCATTTCGTGATATTCCTTAAATTTTGTGAATGCTTCCGTTTTACTTGTCAGTAGGTACACACAACAAAAATTGGAATAATCATCTATAAATGTCATAAAATATTTCTCTCCTTTATATGAAGGAGGATTTATCGTACCACAGAGATCAGTATGCACCAATTCCAGAGGCTTTTTAGTTTTTCTTTCATGCCTCAGGAATGGTTTTCGCCTCTGTTTCCCCATAACACAGGGTTTGCACAACAATCTGCGGTTGGAGTCAATGTTTGGTATTAATCCTCTGTTTGACAACAACTTAACATCATTAACATTCAAATGAGCAAGACGCCTATGCCACACAGTCAGCAGGCTTGATTAATCCTCCAACGTCAGATTGCACGATTGACTTGACATTTAAAAAAAATCAATCGTGTAGAAATCTGAGTCCACGCTAACACCAGTGGTTACAATTTTTCCACTGCAGCGTTGGATGACCTCAACTGATTCCTCTCTGAACAGAGTATCAAAACTCGACTTGCTCTTTCGTTTTACCGAAAGCAGATTTTGTGGCAGCTCCCGAGCATACCTTACATTCTTAAAATCAATTACAATTCCATTTAAAAGTTTTAATTTCACCGTACCCACAGACGTGACGGAAAGCGAGACTCCCTTTTTCGCAACACAAATATTATGAGGGTGAATTAATTCGATGTACTCACTGAACAGGTTAATATCATTTATAATGTGAATTGTGCATCCACTATCGACAACAAATGTGGTTCGAGGGACTAAATTATCATCTTTATTCATCTCAACATCATTAATTTTATTATTATTACTACTATTAATCGTGAAACTAAAGCCCATTTCAGAGCATCCGTCATTAACATTATTATTCTCGTTACACATTTGTGCAGAATTCCTATTAAAATTACCATTGCGATCATCAGATCTACTAAAATTATTATTATTATTGTGATTGTGATTGTGATTTTCTTGATTACTATTACTCCTATTCTTAACAAAACAGTTACGAGCTATATGCCCAATTTTGTTGCAGAAATGACATTTGATCTTAGACTGACCATTATCATTACTACAATTACGACCATTATTATTAACATTATTATTATTTTGTGAACCTAAATTGTGATTATTATTATTAAAATTTCGACCTTCAATATCAGAAGACGAATTGTGAAAATTATTACTATTATTACTGTGAGATCTTCCTCGACTAAAACCACGATTATTGTTTCGATTTTGCGACTGGCCACGATTGAAACGATTATTAAAATTACCAGAATTACAACCGACATTGTTATGGTTACCAAAGAACAGATTCTCTTCATCAGCAACAGGTACTGATGAAGGTTTTAGTGACACAGGATTCAGAGAATTACCTCTAACAGTCGACTTGCTATCCGAAGATAGTTCATGCTGGAAATTGTTCAGCCTCATAAACACTCCATCCGAGGTGACAACTTCTGCATCCTCCAGAACAACTTTGATTGGACAAAATTTGGCGGGCAGCGATCTCAGCAACACCAGGATAAACTGCTTCACAGTTGTTAAAGTCTCCCAGTTCGGTCAAATGACGACATCGAGCATGGAAATCAAGAAGATACTTCTGCAAATCAGCACCAAAAACATACCATTTAGCATACAACTCTACTCGTAAGTCCATCAGCGTCTGGTCATTTCCGTTGTCAATTAATTTAGTCAACACTTGAAACATTTTGTTCACCATCGTGTATGTTTGTATGATCTCCAGGTATTCGTCAGTCACATTATTCGCTATCAGGAACATCGCCTTAGCATTCTCCTTTGACCAAGCATCTCCCCTATTACAAACAGTTGGTAAAGAATCAGTTATTATATTACCCAACGATTCCTTTGCCAACAACAGCTCCATCCGGAACTTCCAGGTTCTGCCATTTAGCCCATTAAACGGCTCAATATTATTCATCTTCCTAACGTCCATCTCGATGAAAGGTGTGAGGAAATAGGAATTATCAAATGGTCGAACTAGATGAAAATGACGACGAAAGACTTTAGTTGAACGATGACATCAAAAGAAGATCAAACACACATATAACGAATACATAAATAATACACCAAATATTCACTTTCACGAACTTTTATTTTCACACAAGATGGTGAAGATGTTATTTTATCAACGTTTGATGAGCGACAAGAGGCACATAAAATATATTATCACAGTTGGGTTTCAAACATAAAATGACAGATTACAAATAATACTAAAAACAGTGTTACCACGACAAATGATATGTGAGAATAATAAGCTAACTTATAATATAATTTGCTATCATTCTCACAGTTTCAATGTCATCTCATGAGTACGTGACTCACATCATAGATGGCGCTGAAAGTCGAAAATATTTTGATACACACTTCTGTGTGGCAAACCTGCGCGTTCATTTCAGTATTACCAACTGTTAATTTTATGAAGATTAAATGTCGCTTGATTATACCCGTCTTACTAGTTGTACCTAATCATTGTCGCCACCTGTACCTCTAGATTTACTTAAGTTCGATTATTATCACACGATGTGCAGCTCATTATTTAGAAGAATATACACTTGTGAATTTGAAATTTGTCCTCAACTGAACGCCTAATATGGCGGTACATAATAAAGTGGTGGAACTAAAACTTCGTTTTTTAATACAATTTTGTTCGAATAGTGAGCTAAATTCAATAGGTTATGGGCCCAGCAGCACGCTTTCACTGTGATATATGTAATTCTTTCTAGTCATTTGTTTTAAATTTCGTTTATTTTCGTGTTCCTAGTTCCTGTGATCGATGTACGCACATAAGACAAGTTTGTTCAAGGACCAGTTCCTATTGTTTTCGCACATGATGTGTTAGTTCGTTTTTTTTTTTTTATTTAATTGGCAATATTAGTCTAATATGGATCGCAAAACTCCGTTTTACACTAATCTCGATGCGATTGGGAAGAGTCACAGTCTTGGCCGATTTAATGGTACCAATTACGATACATGGCTTTTTCGTCTGTTTATGACGATCAGAGGAGAAGGATTGGCTGACTTGCTGACCCGAGAAACTGCAGGAACTACTAACCGTGATTACTGTAATAAAGCTGATAGATGTTTATCATTAATTGTTTGTTTTATCGCAGACTCTCATCTCTCATATGCTCAAGATGTCACTGAGCCATATGAAGTCATTGAGAAACTCGATCGTGTTTATCAAAGGTCCGGTACCACTAGTTGCATCATGTTGAAACTAGAATTGTCCAATTTGCATCTGAAAGAGGGTGGAAATCTTGAAGATCATCTACGCCGTTTCAAGGAGCTCATTGTGAAAATGAAGTCCGCTGACATTCTTCTAGAAGTTCCTGATGTAGTGAAACAACTTCTTATTTCACTTCCACTGTCATATAACACCGTTGTTGCTATTTTAGAAAATGAAAACAATCCTAAGTTGGAGGACGTAAAGCTGAAACTCCTAAATGAGTATGCGAAGCAGAAAAGTCTGTCCGTAACATCGAAAGTCAACGATTCACAGTCAGCGATGGTAGCTGGTCACTCAAATGGCAATGGCTATCAACATAATGGTAATGGTCATCAGTCAAGTGGTTTTGATCATCGTTTCAATGGCAATGGTCTTCGAAATTGTGATGGTAATGGTCAACATAATGGTCAACAAGATGGTAATCATCAATTGGGTAATAGTCAATCAAATCATGTTAATAATTATGTTTCCGATCGTAATTTTAAATTTTTTAATTGTGGTAAACCAGGTCACATTAGTCGTGACTGCCGATTGAAGGCAAATCATTCTGGTAATAATTACAATAACGGAAATTCACAAATAAAATGTCACAAATGTAATCGTTTTGGCCATATAGCCAGAAATTGTCGGGTTAATGTTAATAGGGCTAATTTATCTGAAAATTTGAATTGTGTTGGTGGTAATGCTGGGTTGTTGACCAATAATAATAGTAATAACAATTGTAATAGTAATTTAGGAGCTACAGATAGGTGCTCATCATTTATGTGTTTGTTTGATTCATCTGATAAATCAGTCAATGGTAGAAAGGTGTGGTTTAAATTAGATTCTGGAGCCACAAATCATAACGTAAATGACGCTGGACTGTTTACTAAAAGCATAACATTAAAAAATCCAATTCAAATTAAAATTTATAAAAGAGATGTTTTTGTGTACGCCACTAAGGTGGGCACGATTGTTTGTTGGTCCAAAACGGGTGAAAAATGTATAATTAATAATGTCGTTTTCTCTGAAGAATTTCCCACCAAACTTTTATCAATTCGTAAGCTCACTCAGGCAGGGATTAATGTCAATTTTGATACTAATGGAAATGCTCAGCTAATTCGAGCAGAAAATGGTGAGCTGATAAATTATAGTAAATCACTTGATCAACAATTGTATAATGTTCGTTTCTTTTTGAAAGATTATTCAAAATCATATATTAATGAATCAAATGGCGATGTAAATTTTTGGCATGCACGGTTGGGGCATCCAAACTTCACGATTATGAAGAAAATGTCAAACGCCTGTTTCATACAAGATTTTAATTATAATAACGTAGAATTTTGCAAGTCTTGTATTGAAGGTAAACAATCTAAACTGCCTCACAGTCCATCACAATACCACACCTCTCGTCCACTCGAACTTGTGCAAACCAATTTAGTCGGACCTATGCAGACCACCAGTTATGATGGAAAACAATTTATATTAACGTTTATTGATAATTTCACAGCATTCGCTACAATTTATTTGTTAGAAACAAAAGACCAGGTGTTTGAGTACTTCCTCGATTATGAGACTAGAGTTAAAAACATGTTTGGTCGTGGTACCAGCTAAATTCGCTGTGATAATGGAACGGAGTACATGAATATGAGACTTAAAACACAATGCAAATTGAACGGAATTGTTATTGGAAACACGGTACCTTTCTATCCGCAAATGAATGGATGTGCTGAGCGTTTCAATCGTACATTAGTTGAAAAGGCTCACACGATGCTGTTGCATGCAATGATGCATAACAAATATTGGTCCTAGGCTGTTCTATGTTCTACATACTTATATAATCGAACCTTCAATTACAGGTGTCAATTCCTGGCGAAGCTTTGGTATAACAAAGAGGTTAATCTGTCAAATGTTATGATTTTTGGTTGTGATGCGTACGCTTTAATTCCTAAAGAGAAAAGGAAAGATAAATTTGATTCTAAAACTTGCTCCATAGTATTTGTTGGATATAATCCTGAGGGGTATCGGTTGTTAAATACTAAAGACACTCATCATGTCTTGAAGCTACAAAACCAACGGAGGTGATGAAATTCCTCCATTTTTCAAACCAGGCTTTAGGAGCTTGTTTCAGTCCATTCAGAGATTTATTTAACTTATGGACCTTTTTATCTTTATTTACTTTATTATATATGCCGTCTGTAATATCCATGTCGACCTCATCATGCAAAATTCTATTTAGAAAGGCATTTTTGATATCGATTTGAGAAATAATATAACCATGATTATTACAATATGACAAAAGTGCACGGAGAGTACTCATCTTTGCTACCGGAGCATAAAGTTCCTTAAAATCAAATTCCTTCTTAACCTCAAATCCATGAGCGAATAAACGAACTTTATATAACTTAACGCCATCGCTGTCTTCCTTTACTTTAAACAACCATCGACTACGTTTATTTAAATTTTCCATAAATTTGGTCTCGTCAAAGGTCACGTCTTTAGCTACGACCAATTCATCGGAGTTAGTATTTAACAACCGATACCCCTCAGGATTATATCCAACAAATACTAGGAAGCGAGTTTTAGAATCAAATTTATCTTTCCTTTTCTCTTTAGGAATTAAAGCGTACGCATCACAACCAAAAATCATAACATTTGACAGATTAACCTCTTTGTTATACCAAAGCTTCGCCGGGAATTGACACCTGTAATTGAAGGTTCGATTATATAAGTATGTAGAACATAGATCAGCCTAGGACCAATATTTGTTATGCATCATTGCATGCAACAGCATCGTGCGAGCCTTTTCAACTAATGTACGATTGAAACGCTCAGCACGTCCATTCATTTGCGGATAGAAAGGTACCGTGTTACCAATAACAATTCCGTTCAATTTGCATTGTGTTTTAAGTCTCATATTCATGTACTCCGTTCCATTATCACAGCAAATTTAGCTGGTACCACGACCAAACATGTTTTTAACTCTAGCCTCATAATCGAGGAAGTACTCAAACACCTGGTCTTTTATTTCTAACAAATAAATTGTAGCGAACGCTGTGAAATCATCAATAAACGTTAATATAAATTGTTTTCCATCATAACTGGTGGTCTGCATAGGTCTGACTAAATTGGTTTGCACAAGTTCGAGTGGATGAGAGGTGTGGTATTGTGATGGACTGTGAGGCAGTTTAGATTGTTTACCTTCAATACAAGACTTGCAAAATTCTACGTTATTATAATTAAAATCTTATATGAAACAGGCGTTTGACATTTTCTTCATAATCGTGAAGTTTGGATGCCCCAACCGTGCATGCCAAAAATTTACATCGCCATTTGATTCATTAATACATGATTTTGAATAATCTTTCAAAAAGAAACGAACATTATACAATTGTTGATCAAGTGATTTACTATAATTTATCAGCTCACCATTTTCTGCTCGAATTAGCTGAGCATTTCCATTAGTATCAAAATTGACATTAATCCCTGCCTGAGTGAGCTTACGAATTGATAAAAGTTTGGTGGGAAATTCTTCAGAGAAAACGACATTATTAATTATACATTTTTCACCCGTTTTGGACCAACAAACAATCGTGCCCACCTTAGTGGCGTACACATAAACATCTCTTTTATAAATTTTAATTTGAATTGGATTTTTTAATGTTATGCTTTTAGTAAACAGTCCAGCGTCATTTACATTATGATTTGTGGCTCCAGAATCTAATTTAAACCACACCTCTCTACCATTGACTGATTTATCAGATGAATCAAACAAACACATAAACGATGAGCACCTATCTGTAGCTCCTAAATTACTATTACAATTGTTATTACTATTATTATTGGTCAACAACCCAGCATTACCACCAACACAATTCAAATTTTCAGATAAATTAGCCCTATTAACATTAACCCGACAATTTCTGGCTATATGGCCAAAACGATTACATTTGTGACATTTTATTTGTGAATTTCCGTTATTGTAATTATTACCAGAATGATTTGATTTCAATCGGCAGTCACGACTAATGTGACCTGGTTTACCACAATTAAAAAATTTAAAATTACGATCGGAAACATAATTATTAACATGATTTGATTGACTATTACCCAATTGATGATTACCATCTCGTTGACCATTATGTTGACCATTACCATCACAATTTCGAAGACCATTGCCATTGAAACGATGATCAAAACCACTTGACTGATGACCATTACCATTATGTTGATAGCCATTGCCATTTGAGTGACCAGCTACCATCGCTGACTGTGAATCGTTGACTTTCGATGTTACGGACAGACTTTTCTGCTTCGCATACTCATTTAGGAGTTTCAGCTTTACATCCTCCAACTTAGGATTGTTTTCATTTTCTAAAATAGCAACAACGGTGTTATATTTCAGTGGAAGTGACATAAGAAGTTGTTCCACTACATCAGGAACTTCGAGAAGAATGTCAGCGGACTTCATTTTCACAATGAGCTCCTTGAAACGGCGTAGATGATCTTCAAGATTTCCACCTTCTTTCAGATGCAAATTGGACAATTCTAGTTTCAACATGATGCAACTAGTGGTACCGGACCTTTGATAAACACGATCGAGTTTCTCAATGACTTCATATGGCTCAGTGACATCTTGAGCATATGAGAGATGAGAGTCTGCGATAAAACGAACAATTAATGATAAACATCTATCAGCTTTATTAAGGTAATCACAGTTAGTAGTTCCTGCAGTTTCTCAGGTCAGCAAGTCAGCCAATCCTTCTCCTCTGATCGCCATAAACAGACAAAAAAGCCATGGATCGTAATTGGTACCATTAAATCGGCCAAGACTGTGACTCTTCTCAATCGCATCGAGATTAGTGTAAAACGGAGTTTCGCGATCCATATTAGGCTAATATTGCCAATTAAATCCAAAAAAAAAAAACGAACTAACACATCATGTGCGAAAACAATAAGAACCGGTCCTTGAACAAACTTGTCTTATATACATGTACATCGATCACAGGAACAAGGAACACGAAAATAAACGAAACTTAAAACAAATGACTAGAAAAATTACATGCTGGGCCCATAACCAATTGAATTTAGCTCACTATTCGAACAAAATTGTATTAAAAAACGAAGTTTTGATTTCACCACTTTATTATGTACCGCCATATTAGGCGTTCAGTTGAGGACAAATTTCAAATTCACAAGTGTATATTCAACTAAATAATGAGCTGCACATCGTATGATAATAATCGAACTTAAGTAAATCTAGAGGTACAGGTGGCGACAATGATTAGGTACAACTAGTAAGACGGGTATAATCGAGGGACATTTAATCTTCATAAAATTAACAGTTGGTAATACTGAAATGAGCTCGCAGGTTTGCCACACGGAAGTGTATATCAACAAAATATCTTTATCTTTTTCGATATTTTCGACAGCCCAATAGCTGTTTTATAGACATTAACATTTAGCAAGTGTAAAGCTTATGTAAACAATTCTCAAGCGGCCTCCTGCCCTAGACGTCTGTAGAAGAACAATCATAGATAAATATTATTTTCTAATTCTTACGAATAATTGCTTCATTCGTAACAACTGGTTCAGCAAGTGAATATTTTGATTCTTTTTCGAATAAATGCGACTTATAGGTGTTAATGAAGATTAATTTTTTCTTTTTTGGTAATTTTGTTGTTACTTTACTGTTCGAAATTGTTTCAATCATCAGAATTTTATCATCGTATCACGTGTTATCTTTGCTCTTCTTATTCTGGTAAAATCGGTATATTAATTTTGATTTCTTGTGTTGCTGCTACGGGAATCAACTTCAACTTGTCCCGTTTAATTGTCATAATTTCCAACTTGCGAACGTCTCAAGAATCTGATTTTTCTAGTGAATAGTGAGAAAATGTAGCAAGGTGTCGCTCTATCCGATATTTGAGTTTTTTATCACCCGAACGATTTTAATTTTTGCGTTGATACTTCAAGTTTTTCGTGTTCGCTCCTCTTATACTGATATAACGTAAGCTGTGTTTACTATTCTTCTCTTTCATTTCATTTGTTTTGAAATGTTACTAATTTCAAATCGGTGTTTGTAGCATGGACCAGAAATTAATTCAGGATGATAAAGATTCCTATGGATCAACGGATTCGATCGAAGAACCGCCAGCTCTAAATCTTGATCCGATAACCAAGAATATAGAAAGTATCAGTGTAAATTGTCGGTTTTTAGAAAAAGCATCGACCACTATTGGAACCCAGAAAGACAGTATTCAGTTTCGGAACAATATGTTAGTATTTTAATTATTAGTTATTGTGTTTTCTAAAATGCTAAATTATGATCACTACATGTGTCCGTTCAACCGATCTGTTGAAAACTCGTTATTGCGCATTTGACTTATTTTCCATTCACGCTGTGTACAATGATGAGATAATCTTACCGGTCATCATCTATTTTTCAGACAATACACTTTATTGAACTGTAAAACGTTAATTGATGAAACTAATAAAGAAATGCAGCAGCTCGTTTTACTTAGTTTAAAAAAAGATACTGCTTGTAAATTGCACGTTGAAAAACTCAAAAATCATTTCAAGGATGCGGTGTTAATGTACAGTAATTTACAGCAAGTACGTTGTTGTAAATATAAATTATACATGTATTTTTTTTTTTGACTGCTAATTAATTTGATACTACCTTTTAAATAGGTATTATTGATTAAATTACAAAGAAATTTACCATCGGAACCGTATCCTATTACCCATAGCGAGCATAGAAACGTCGATTACATGTACGATGAAGGGGAACAAACAACGTCCATGCAACAGTTCTTCCAGAAAACTTTAGAAGATCAAGGAGAAATAATTGAAAGAGAAGATCGAATCCATCAAATTGAAAATGATATTACCGATATTAACGAAATTATGCGTGAATTAGCGACGTTAACAGTTGCCCAAGGGAGCGCAGTTGGTAAACATTTTTCTGAATATTTTCAGTGCCCGATATGTTAATTTATTTTTGATTTCGTTCCCTAAATTGTTCATATTTGCAGATTCTATTGAAAACGCTGTCGAAACTGCCTACGAAGATATTAGACGTGGCCATCAAGAATTAATAAAAGCTACCGAACGTGTGGTAAGTGTTATTTCTTCTTTTGAATTATGCTGATTGTTGAATTATGATGATCGAATTCGTATTTTCGAATTGGTTGATTGTTACAGAATAGAAGATGGAGAAACATATTTTGTCTATTTGCCATGCTTTTTATTATTGCGAGCACTGTGGCGGTCATGCTTTATTTTACCTTGAAACCGAATTGAGACTACCATTTTAATATTTTCATATAATTATAATATTATTTTTGTTTTATCTTAAACGAAATTTACCTTCGTTCTACTCTTATTCTAGAGTAATTTTCGAGATGTTTCTCTTTGTATCGACTGGCATGATTTTGTAAAGTTCACTATATCGTATCAAAAAAGTGTTCAAGTCGCTGTTTTTTGCTACGCTTTTTACATTTTCGTGTTACTATATTTATTCTGGCGTATGAGGATTGTTTTTAATTTTCTTTTTTTTTTTTTTTCGTTTTATATCTATTTTGTATAGTTCTAAATTATTTTTTTCTATTCAAACGCATGTTAGAATGTGCGCCGCTATTTTTGAAATAAAACGTTACTTTTTATCATTCTTCTAATTATTATTATTATTATTATTATTATTCTTTTCTATCTGTTTTGGGCAGTCGGGGAGAAAAATCAGTGAATAAAAAAATCATATGAAAACTTTTTTTGCCAAATTACTTTGTTCATGATTTCTAAATCAAAGGCTGACAAATCCGCAATTTTCAAAATAACTGTAAATTATACAGTTCTTCGGAAGTATTTGCGTTCATAATCGTAAAGGCTTTGAGAGTTAATTTTTTTGTTAAATTATCAAGTATCTTACTTCATAAATTCAAAAATGCTGCGTTTTAATTGTCTCAACCAAAGAAAAAATACGGAGAAGAAATTAGGAAACTATGCCTTTAAACTGAAATCCCAGAGTTACTTTCATAGATCCTTGTCTTTTGAATGCGAAAATTTAATGGGGCTCATATCAATTCATTTTTCGTGATTTTTGGTATTTATATATACATTTAAAAATTTCCCCTTCGCCTGATAAACCTTTGTCAATCAGTTTTATTTTAGAAAAGGTGAAACGGAGTAAAAAATAAAACTTAACATCTCATCGATGGGAAAATCCTTTTTTTTTTTCCTAAATTATTTAATTAATTAATTGTTAATTGTGTTCTGAGTTTATTGACATGAAAAATCTCTGGCTTCAAAAGAAATTACTAAGATATACGACTTGCCAAACGAAAATATTGATTTAATTTACGTGAATGACAAATTTGATAAGTATTGTTGAAGAATTTTTAATCAGAAAGAAATCCAAATTATTAATTAAGTTATTTAGAATATGCAAACAGATATTGAATCATGGGTCAGCAAAGTGAATGGTGGGTTTCATTTTTATTTTACTTCGTCACATAGTCTGTACAAAAACTAGTTGTAAGGACCATAATTTGTTTTAATTGTGAAAATATTCTATGAATTTGTTATTTTTAAACTATAGCGATGGGTTAAATTCATTGTTAGGCAACGAGTCTGAGTTACAAAAAGGATTGACGTGCGGGTTTTCTTCGAATGATGATTCATCCGACTCGGATGGAAAAAAAAAGAAAAGAATGTGGAAAAGTAAGATAACGTAGAGGTTATAGAGGAAAGTTATATGGTAGAAAAAATTCATTAATTTTAATACATCCTATATTATTGAACTTTTTGCAGAAAGCGAATCAACCGGGAAAATTAAATCACATCGAAAATATTTGATGCAAAAATTTAAACCTTATCACAACAGAGTAGTATTATATTTATCGTTTCATTTATTTATTATTTTAGTTCTTTCGTTTGGTGACAATTAAGTGAAAATTGAATGATATGTTTGTGCAGATTATTGATTCAACGGTGAATCAGAATTTTAAGTCGGAGTTTGATGACTGTTCAGGAAATGTTTCATCGAATTTATTTCGAACCACGATTGAATTGAAAAATGTACCTGCAGAAATGAATAATATTCTTCAACTTTTTCAATGTTTTTCACAGTTTGGCGAAGTAACCCTTGTTCAGGTCAGTTGCATTTGGTGGGCTCTTTGACTATATAGTAGTACGGAGTCTGTCTTTTTATTAACTGACATTTCATCGAAGATTCAGTTTACCGATAAGTATTTTCACCCAGTACCTATTTCATCGAGTACACATTTACTGACATGTTTTTTTTTTTCACCGATTGCTTTATCTTTACATCTCAGATTCAAGTATTTCAGATATCCAGATACCGAGTGACCCAAAAGTCACGCAACCCAAACCTTCAATTGTAAAAATTTTGAAAAAAGAGATACAAGGCTGAATTTTGGCACAGTTTCAGAAATTGGTTACTCAATTATTCATACAGAGTTTCAGTTCTGTATCTGTAATAATCGAACTTTGAGGAATTTTTGATTTTTAATTATAATTTTCTCGTTTGAAAAATAAATTTTTTTAAATTTTTAATGGTAAAAGTTCTCAAAAAATTTTGAAACTTGGTACTATAACAAAGAATAAATACCTGATTAAATGGGTAAAGTTTCACTTCAGTACCTTCATCCTTATTTTTTTAAGAGTTTTTTCTATGGTCTATACCATGCTTTCAAAACAAATAAAAAAATTTTTTAAATTTCAAAAATTTTATTTCATCCTCTCCATCAATCCACACTTTGATGCAGTACTTCACTTTATGGCAGAATTTTGTTATAACAGTTTCCTTAAATTTGTTTAGGTATGCAACTTTTCATACGTCAAAGTTTTTTGCTCAATAACACCTGCAATCAGCAGTTAAGCAAATTTTTATTCAGTGCGTACAAAAAGTTGCATAATAACATAATTGAATAACCATTTCCCTATTATTGTCCCATGTTTCAAAATTTTTTGATTTGTTTTTTATGTGTATAGATCACTAGGAAAATTCTTGAAAAAAAAAACTGAGATAAGCAAGTGAAATTTTACCTGCTTAATCTGGTAATCACCCTCCATTATAGTGGCTAGTTTTAGAATTTTTGGAAAACTTTGGCCACTTAAAATTTTTTAAAGTTTGTTTTGCCATAAATACAAAAATTGAAATTAAAAATCAAAAATTTCTCAAAATTTGACTGCTATAGATACATAGCTGAAATTTTGCATAAATAATCGAGTAACCCACTCCTACAAGAGTGCAAAATTTCATCCCTCTACGTCTTTTTTTTCAAATTTTTACGTTTGAATGATTGGGTAGCATGACTTTTAGGTCACTCAGTATATCCTATCTAAGATCCAAGTACTTGTTTTTGTTTACATTTTCTGACTTTTCTCCTTTCTTCCCTGCAACACCACTACTACTGAAAAATACACATCGATTTTAAGCTTTTTTCCAGAGCAAAATGGGGTTCAGATACCCTAGGACCCATCTTATCTACCCCTTTGATGGCCAGTTCCAAACATGCTAATTTTTCATTGTGTATTTTACTGTTCCATTTTGACCATACTAACTTATTGATTAATATAAATCATCGTTGTTTCTAATTTCCTAAACTTTCTTGGGCTTAAAATGAGATATGTTTTCATTCTACTTTTCTTTTTTTCAATATATAGTACAAGAACAATAATAAGGACAATTAAACCAAGCTAATTAAAGTTTAAATCTTCTTGACCAGACATAATGTAGCCTAGATGTTACAAGTACTATCATTAATTGAACAAAATTATTATAAGCTTTTGTTCAACTTACTAGTGATCTGGTTGACTGTTTACAATAAAAAAAATTAATCGAATTGGTGAAATGACACTTGGATGAAATTTTGCAATAGATGAATTAGCTTTTAAGTGAAAGAGTTTTTTGGTGAATTGTCCGCTATGTGAAATGCAATGGCGTACCGTGCTCTCTGAATTTGTGTATGCACTGAATGATATACAGGATGTTAGGAAGGTAAACAACATAACTTCCAAGATTGATTTTTGGTGCAGAAAAAACTAAAAAACTCCGTTTACAAAATACTGAGAAAGTTTCCTTTTCCAGTTGTAGTCAATCTCTCCATCGAAGGAGAGGAGGGAATTAAAATTTAATGTAATTTCCTCATAACTGAGGGACCAAATATTATTCATTTTCATCTTGCTTTTGAAGATTCACCCATAATTATTTGGGAGGAAGGAAGAAAGTTTTACTCTGATTTGAATAGCCATTTTTTTTACTCCTTCGTTACAATGGAAAATGAGTCTCATAATTTTATTTTTGGTTAAGAAATACATAAAAAAACATGCGAAGTTTGATGTTTTTGTTTGAAAATCATTTCATTACCAACATTCTTCTAATAAATTAATATATAAAATATTAATATTTTTTGCAAAAAATTACCAAAATCACAAAAATATGATGCATATGATAAAATATACTGATTCAGTATCATGTTTTAAAAATATTTTATGAATGAATATTTAATTTTTGTGTCAAAAATCTTTTTTTTTGTGAAATGAAAATAATTCCAAGTTCTAACTATCACAATTTTAGGAAATAATTTGATGGTTCTCCTTTCCTACACTGACAAAAATTGTTGATTATGTTAAAAAAAAAAAACAAAAAAAAAAACAAAAAACAAAAACAACAATCAAATGTGAAAAAAATCTCCAATATTCCTAAACAACTTTAGAGCAGTTGTGTATCTTGGGTGTAGCCTACGATTTCTCCACGCGCCTGGCGGGCGTTTGGAAAACTTCTGTACTGAAGAAATGTAGGTACAGGAGGACTGGACTGAGGTGGTTGCCGACAGTTGTTGTCAGACATCAGGTGCGAGAAGGTGTGTGACGACAAACTACTTTTATAGTCCTTGGACGTTAAATACATTATTATATATTAAGTGCCAATCCATAGTGGTATCCTACCACTATATTGTGTACATGTGGACTTCAAAAATATTAGTAGAGATTTTAATGTCCATGTTCAAATCTAGTGTATAGAGGCAAGTAGGAGTAGTTGAAAATTGACCTTTTGGTGAGATTATGTTGTTTTTATGCTAAAACGAGTGTTTTCATCATGAAGGCTAGAAAATGAATTGTTTAGGACTATTATCAGAAGGGTAAAAGCGGGGAAATCACACTGAATAGCTAATAAGTTGGCATCAAAACCAAAGTTAGTAGGTCTGGTCCTTGTATGGAAGGTACTGTTTGTATAAAATTTTTTGACTAGTGAAAGAGAATTACAATTTTTATTGAGATAACATGAAAAATCAGCATTGTCAACAACTCAAGGGAATGAACCATAATACTAATAGGAAGAATGTTATATATGCTTCAAATCAATACTTGTACCAACTTTTGTGACTACTGTTTGAAAATTACTCCTTTTAGAGTCATTAATATGCCAAAAATGCAACAGTCGCCCCTACCAGACATACTGAAAAGCCTATCTGCACCAAAATTGGTAGATATTGTTGTTGACCTAAAGCACATATGTATACCAAATTTCAGGTTTATCAATTGAAAATTCCAACCTGTATGCTGTTCAATAAAAAATGCATATAAACTGACTATCGAACGAACCATGGGTCCGATCCAAAACAGAAACAATAGGGTTTTTCCTTAAGTAGAACGGAACGAGTGTTTTAAATTTCGAAATCATCTGATCAAAATTACATTTGTACATGGATTCGATGCAAAAGGAGGTAAAAATGAATTTTCACAAATAGTGTCAAAATGCTCAGAAGATCATGAAACAAAAAAACACACCCATTCCCACCCGTGAGTCTGAATACTCAATCAGTTTTAATAAGTAGATAAGAATTAATACATAATTCATTTTGAAGAAAATCAGGTTTGATAATTTTAAACATTAAGTTAAAATTGTTCCCTAAAAGCTAAGAACATTCAAGTTATATGTGTATCCATACGTATGATATTTAAAAAATGGGGTATGCGTTTCATCGAGAGCGTACCCTAACATCCTTAAAACCAGTTCCAGGGATACAGTATTCAGTTGCATGCACCTGTTTTTTTAATGTATTTTGGTTGTGAGAGATATGTGCTAAGAAAATAGCATACCCTATGTCAAATGCACTTGTATTATATACCAACCTATCCGAAATTAAAATGTTTATTTTTTTTAAAGATTGTAATATTCACACATAATGCAGAAAAAAATGTCTATTTTATTCAGTTTATTCAACTGATTGATATTATTTCTACTTTTTTTTTCCAATTTATTAATTTATTTAGGTCACTGACCATTAGAATTTTAAATTTTCTTCTTAAAAACGGCTCATAGCATTTATACTCATAGAATACACTCCTGGTGAAATATTAGTCACTGAAAAAACACTTAGTGAAAAGGTTGAACTCCAGTAGTTTGTATGGGTTTCATCATTTTTTTTTTTTTTTGATGAATATGTATCTTGTATAGGGAATTGTCTTTTGTGTGGTTTTGACCTACTTTTTACTTATAAGGAACATACATTTTTAAAATTTTAAAAGTCGATTCACTCCCCTGCTTTACAATACGGTATGAATTAGGAATTTTGTTTCAGAATAAATAATAAAATATATTCTCAAACCAGATGATTTATTCATTTTGTTTGATTTACTTGCAAAATTTAATAATTACGATTTTCTTTTCTTGAAATTAATGTTTTTATATCCACCTTGGAACACAGACGTATGTGAATACTTATATTATAATATACGTGATTATAGATTAACAGAAACAGTGATTCGAGAGCATTATTATCATTTAAAACCATCTCAGAAGCCAGTCTTGCAATGAAGAAAGCCTCTTCCGTGATTCCTAGTATAAGTGTTTCATGGTTTGTAGATTATTGTCTTCTAAAACGGTTTCCTGTAGGTATTTTATTTTTAATGCGTTATATCTTTTTTTTTTTGTTTAGCAGGTAAAAAATGTATTTAAATTATGCTTTCCTGTTTTTGTAGAGAAAAATTTCGACAAAATATAACGACTTGGGTTTTGTACAAAATTATGATTCCAAATATAGAGATGTTCCTAAACTGAACAATACAGACACATTTCATGATAACTTTGAGAATATTCGTAACTCACGCAAGGTAGATATTAATAAACTGTCTGATAGAAACTAGGCAATTAATTAAGGGAGGGAAATAATATAATAATGTTGCAGGGCATTGCAAAATTCTTATATTAAATTTTTTTATTTTTCAGAAGCCTAGAGATGTTGTGAATTCTATTTCTAAATTAATAAAAATGAAGAATAAACTGTTATTCGACCAACTAAAATCTCACAATGAAATCGCCGACAAGTTGGGTAAATGTAAGCCTGGAAGTGATAGAGAGAAAATGCTTCTCACTTTATTAAAAAAAGTTCAAGTAAATTATTCATCTTCTAAAATTTTTAATTTTGTTTCAAAACATAAATTTAATCTAAAAACAATGTAATGTACCTACCTAGAAATCAGAAAAAAATTTTGTCATGATTCGAGTTGGGAAAAAATAAATAAAATTGAGTATATTTCAAATTTATTGGAACCACTGCACCTTGTCCGTATTTAAAATATATTCTACAGTTACATCCTGTGGTGGAATGACCACTTGGTTAACTTCACCGCTTTTGGCTGGAAAAATAATACGCAGGATGCTGGTTCGAATCCCCAAGCTGGCAGTCTTGCATTTGGCAACCCTTGATATGTACTGGATGCTTACACATCCTAGTGGTGCATGAGGGAACTCATCACTCTTTTTCATCTGCAAGTCACCAATAGATGGGAGTCTTGTATTTGTGCAAACTGTAGTTGTAGTGTAAGTCTGTGTGTGTAAGGTGTAGGTGGCATACATCCAACCTTACACGGCATCTAATGATGCGCTATGTATCGTTTGACTCCTCTGAGTCTCTGTAAGGGAAACGTGTGGGAATTGCCACACCTTGTCAATGTATGAAATATATTTGCCAGATATAGCTGACAGTGGAATGGCCATATGGTTAAGTTCACTGCTTTTGGCTAGCAAATAATATGTAGGATGCCAGTTCGAATTCCTGAGCTGGTAGTTCTACGAAACTATTTCGAGTTTATTGTTTGTAAGTACCTAACGACAATTTTTTGGGTTGTGAGAGGGGTGAGATGGATGACAACTCCGTCCTCAAAAACGGATGGTAATGGTTATGCGCTATTTATCACTGGTTCATCCTTAGCCCACCATAGAAAAAAAATTAGCTACGCCATGGCCAAAAATATTCTTTGATGAGGGGTATCGGGCAAACATTTATTCACGACTCTAAATTAAAAGCAAGGTTTCTATCTTTGTCCTTCAGAAATTACAGACTTGAAATTTTTTCATTTAATTTCATTAAAAATATTTAAGTGAATAACTGCCCCTCAACGTCTTATGTTGAGTACCTTCCTACAGGCGGGGTAGGTTCTTCATTAATGGATAATTAAGCATCACTCACGTAATTAATTTTGTTTATGCTTAATTATGCCAGCTTGAATTTGTTTGATTTAATTGCCAATTTTCTATGCATTTCTGATATTATTAAACTATGGACATCGCCATTTCCTAAAAAAAATTATGAATTTTAAATTTACTCGCAAAATATTTCCGAATCTTTTTTTACCAGTCTTCAGAATTTTCAGCCTCAGGCATGAACTTTATTCGTTATTTCGTAATAGCCGTGGTCTGATTCGCTTCGATCAATCGTTAAAATCTGATAATTTTTCTCAGAGAAGCCATCTAACGTTTGAAGAACTATCGATAATCATTATATCATGTTTATCTTCATTTTGTAGGAACAAATAAACGATAATCAGCTGAGTATTGAACATTCACTGAAACAAAAAACAGAAATTTATTCGAATTCTGTCCCTCGAACGGACGATTTAAATCTTAATGCTACTTCTAACCAACATCGAACTCGATCATGGATGGAGGCTTTTAAGAATTTGAAAAATTGTAACGCAAGTGACTTAGATTTTATACCAATTAATTTACTCGATTTTGGAATTTCATTTGATAAGCCAGAATTTTCATTAGTTGATGAGGGTGTCCTACTAGACACTGAACTGAATAGTGAACAAAATTATTTTTCATCTCGTTCTTACGGACACACCATTAATATATGTTCACCTAAGAAGCCTTAAAATGTTTTCTCCTTAATTCGAAGCTATATTGTGAGTTATTGTGATGGACTTGTATTTTGTCTATAAATTAAATGAAACTAGTTCATAGTTATCTTTCAGGTTGGAAATCGTAGTGATTGTTTCGTCTTTTATTATTTTTTATTTTTACAAATTTAAAATTTTATTGATGTAAAAATTTTTAATTAATACAACTTTATATTCATGCACATATTGTTTTACACAAAAGAACAAAGAATGATTAAAATATTTAAAATTTTTTTTTCAATTGTCTACCTAACTGAATTCATGACTAAAACTTATCATAATGTAACCTACCTACCTATATCGCTTAATCTGAATTTTTTTTATTGGATGATTTTTAAACTAATATTTTAATCATTGTAATAACACATACTGCATTAAACCACTTTATAGATAACTTACTTGATGATTATTGTGGCAGCTACCGCCCATTGGCGAGTATACGCATGTTCTCTCATTCACTGTCACCCAGCACTGTGGCCGAGTGAGTAAGGTATTCAGTTGGTATGGGTTTGAATCTCTATACCACCTGAATACCTAAAGTGGTGACCCTGATACGATCTGAGAGTCTATGTGTGGCCCCCTCTCTTGGACGTGTTTGTTGTGTTGATGGTTTATCACCTCACCACCTGCCAAATGTGATGGTGCTGTAAGTGGTGTGTATTGGTGGAGTTTTTGTCCAACTGCCCCTAAACAGTCCTATACATATGTAGTTAGAGTTTGTGTGCTAATTGTTTTTTTTTTTTTTTTTTTTTTGGAAGATTTGACTGGACTATTAAACTGACTTCTATTTTGTAACTCGTTGGAAGTCTAAAAGGTGATAAATTAATCTATGACGAAAGGAAGTAGTTTTTGTGGCATTAATTTCATATTTTTATTGTTTCAAACCGGTCGATGCGCTTTTAGTTTGTTCGTTGTACCAGTCTGTCTAGTATGAGAAACCAGCATTTATTTTCATTAAGTATTTCTTAGAATATTGTCTGCGCCCTAACTGTGTCTTCTAAAAATGGAGAGCAATTTCGCGCGAAATTAAATAATTGGTATTCACGAAACAACTCTATAAAAGATTAATTTCCAAATAACAGATATATTTCGAGAATCAATAACTGCTTCCGAAAAGAAATGACTTAGATATTTACCTAACAGGTTTTATGCAACCTAATTGATACCTAGTATACTTAGGCCCATACTATAGGTAGTTTTCAAGTGCAAGATTTTTGTCGCATGTATGAAAGAATGGCCAAAGAGAATAATATAATCCTAACGAGTATAGGCCAATTCGTAAATATATTGGGCTACTACCAGTACGTTTTATTTCCTGTTTAAAAACAAGTCATGAATTATGACGACATTTATAAATTAAAAAATATAGTTAAACTTGTATGCATATGGATATGCTATACAAAATGATGCAACTGTAGCCCACTCTTCGAACGACGAATTTTTTCATCGAAAATATTTTTATACGTAACTTGGTAAATTTTTATGATCGCATAAAGGTTTGAAGGTCTATACGTGTAAAAACACATACAGGTAAGTGGATAGACGACAAAAAAATCACTTCGATATTTGGTTGTCGATGGTTTTCGAGATTTTCGATCGATTTCTTCTGTCAAAAAATCGTAAAACTTCGGCTGTAAAAATTTGAAAGCTATGACTTTTTCACTATAGTGAGACCATAAACATTATTTATAGGTTGCTATTCAATGACGTAATCTCTTTTTTGTTTCTTTGGAGAGAAACAGAAGGGACCCTAATGAGAATGGGAAAAACTTTGAAGTAGGTACCTACCTTAATTTGATTTATGGATGCTTGTCCTTCTGCGCCATTTTCATTGTTGTCTGATCATTTTTTAGTAAACAGATAAACGACATTTCTGCCAAAATTTTTTAGTTCTGAGATTTTTCCCATATTTTAGGTTCATTTTTAGCGAAAATTAAAAAAAACTTTTTGTGAAAGAAAAATGCGACTAGGAGAGAGAGAGACGTAGGTACATGCCTAATATTTTAATCACTTTTATAAAGATATCAATCATCAAATATTTTCGAAAAAAACGAAGATTAACGTTACAGGTACACTTCTATAGTGTCGTAAAATACCTCGATAAGAGGTACTTAGGTAGATACATATTTAATTTTTTTATGAGTTAGATGTTGAAGTTTTTCGAGATTTTTGATTTAGTAATATGATACTTATCCAAGACCTTTGAATGGTCAGTTTTCTAAAGCAGAATTTTCATTAAATGTCACATAAAATCTGAGTATCTAGTTTAATTTTTTTATGCATTTTATGACTGTGCGGTAAATGTAACATGCTTACACACGTGAATCCTTATTTTGATGAATGAAATGAAGAAAAAATTTACTGATATCGCATCAAACGCAAGGACCCTATTCATCGAAAATGACTAAGTACCGGTTTTTCCATCCTCAGTTAAGAGCTCGATTAGTTTAACTTGCAAATCACGCTAATGAGTTAAATAGAATTTTAAGAATGACTGACTGTTAAATTTCTTAGCTGATTATTAAAAGATTATTAAAAAACTGGCCATAAGACAACCAGGAGCCAGCAACGTATATAACCAATGTAAAAACTGTAAAATTGTTGCCGGTTGCATTCTGTCTAGCCAACCATCTTTCATTGAAAAAGCTCTTCCAATTTCTTTTCCTCGTGTAATGCAAGAAGTGTTTTTTCGCATATTAATATTGTAGGGATGCTTTCAAAGTTTCAATACCCTATGTATACTGAGGGACGTATTATTCTGTGGGCAGAGGCTATAATTTCAGTCAGGTTTTAGCCGCGAATTCGAAGTTCATTCCTATTTTCATTGTTTGACCATCCTATTTAAAATATGAACTACCAGGGGCAGTATTATTCACTCATATACAGATATAATAATTATAAGACAGGATTATGTATAGTGTGTAGTAGTATAGGTATAGATATCTCTAGTATATACCCAGAGAGTCAATTTCCATATGTTGCCCAATAATATGACTCACTAGGGAAAAATTCACAGGTTTCACACTTTGTAAGGATGAGAAGAAGGCATTGAAAATTAAAAAAAAATAAATAAATAAATAAAGTGCTGTTCATTTTTTCATTTTCTTTCAGTTTCGTATTTGCTCCTTAAACAACAAAAAAACATTATCACCTCCACTTTATTTTTCATTTCCATTTACTTCCTCCACTTTTTTACCATTATCTACCTCTTCTCTTACTTTTCACATATAAAACATCAGTAAAAATCAGGTAACAGAGACTTATTCATTGACCAATTCTGGAAATATTTTCCATGTTGAAATGCCATTTATGGTGAGTTTTCATGCAACACATTTGACTAAAACTATGGAAAAGGACTTCTTTACATGATCAGTGAGTAAACGTTATAAACACAAATATTTGGTTTTCTCATAGTTTTAAATTTTGAAAGAAAATTGTATTTTACCCACCTGTTTTATAGAACATTGTGAAGAAAAGTATCGTAGAAATATGGTTTGCAATCAATGCGATATGTTTATGAAAATTCACACGTGTAAATCTTATAAGAATTGGGAAAGTATTTTAGAACACCCTGAAATTCATTTGGAATCATATTTTATTACATAAAAAATTTTTTTCATTTTCTTCAGCAGTAAGTATAACTTTGCCAAAAAATACAGCAAACATAATATATAATAATATATTTGTCTTACTTGTTTCAATTTGTATTATTGTTGTGAAAATGAATCCAATGATGTTAATATTACATGTAATGAAAAACAGGATATTGTGCTTATTTCCTATGTAATATTTTCTTATCATTATTTGTGGTGTAACAATTGTCTAAAACCTATGTTTAAGATGCCAAACAAAAAATTCTAAATGATGATCGTGTTATAATTGTGTAATTTTGTAACACTTTTTCGGATGAGAAAAAATTTGAAATGGAAAATAGAAGTTTATTGCATGGTATATATTTTGATTATGATTCTTCTTTATTAACACCACCATCATCGATTTCATCAGAAAATTATTGTGCTTATGATACTGATGATACTGATAGTGATTTATAAGAGTATTGTTAGATTTTAAGCTAAATTGTATATTTGAATAAATAAATAAATATAATTGATATTAAACTTATTTATTATGCAAATTATAAATTTATAATAGATTTTCTAGTTTATCCGAAAAATGCACAAACGTAATTATATATTTAGAGGAACAATCACATGGTAAAGGAGCATCAAAATCTTCTTCAATAAGAGTAGGAGTGACAAATCTGTTTACCAAATTCTCACCCAAAGCAAGTTTCACAAAAGAGCAGTTTGGATTGGTGACAGAGTGATTGATGATAGAAAACACGTTATACCAATGAGAAAAGTAGACTCCACAGTTGAAACATGTTAAGATGTGGATCTCTAAATAAAAATAAACCAGCATCCACAATAGTGATAATTCAATGGGTGGGAATGTTATAATATTGAGCTATATTGACAGGTATAATATCAAAAATTTCATCTTTATTAAATGACTGTAAACGTGGATTTACTGTACCATTATTAGACCAAATGGATGTTGAAATTATTGAAGGTAAATCAGACATTTTTATAGAGGATAAAGAAATTAGTAATATCACGACTGTGCAAAACAAGAACTTTGTTGTAATTATGAACAAGTCGTGTGTTTATAAATGGTTGAAAAGTGAAGGGAAAAGTTCTAACTTACTAAAAAATATGTTGCACTTCTTCCCTAAGGGCGTTGTAGGTGAATAATTTTTTGTAAATCAAAATGGCGTAAGCTGTAATTCCTGCTGGAGTTATACTGTTCATTGTAGCGCTTATTTTCAGAGCTGATACCTACGTCTCCATTTTTTAATGTGGGATCGAGATATTGAAAATTAATAATGTATAATGCATTATCTGTTTTAAAATGGGCTTTTGTATAATAAGGAGTTGGAATCCAATAATTGCGATTAACTTTATTATAATTTGGTTGAAATTAATAAATTGTTTGTTAAAAAAAGCATAATTATTAGATTTAAAATTGGAATTATAGGATTCATATGGATAATATTCCTCATCCAAAATAGTATGCTTTAATATCACATACATCAATGTGTTGGAATTTTCCAATAGTCGCTTTCAAATTTCTTTATTGTAATTGTTGAAAGCCAATTACATCAAATATCAATCGATCGCTGTTATCAATTATCTTAATATTCCAGTTAAATTCTGTATTTTGTGGAACTGCGGGATTTTCATAAACATTCTAAACTCTAACTGGAATAGATAATGTTGTATCATTTTTTAACCAATTCAAGTACCAAACTCTTATTTGATCAGTAACATGAATATTCTCCAAGAAAGAGAATCGATAGTAATATTAGGTTTAGGTGCTAGGTCACCTTCATGAAATAACGTATGATGATAAAACACATTTTTATCATCAATGTCTCGTTTTAAAACAAATTCTAGATGCGCATTTAAAATAGGTTTTTGGAAATAAGGTAATATAAAATTCAATTTGTTACCTAGAAATGATGACTCATATGGGTTAGTTGTGTATGATGGACAAACAAACCTATATTGATGGTACCAGAGTACATTTTGCATGGTTCATAGTAATATGTTTTGTTTGCACATTTAAAACATGTTCCTAAATTTGATTGTTTAGAAAAATGGTGGCATCAGTGAAAAGGTCAGCCAAACTGTTATAATCGAAAGTATAATTGTTTGGCAATAATTCAAATGATGTGGTAATATGAAGACAAGAATTCCAAGGAAATGTGTACATATTTCGCTTGTCTACATCAATACAAATTTCATCACGTGTATTTAGTCCACTAGCTGCATAAGGATAATGTTCATGAATTTTGACCGATACAATTCCATCGTCAATTTCTAATTTTTCTTGAATGTTAAGACTATTAACAGTAGTTAACATAGTTATTTTAAAACTTTAAATCTAATACTTATTAAAAACACACAATCTTCTTGTTCTTTCATTTTCTGAATGTGAATAATAGAACTGAATAACTTTCTAGATCCAAATTTGTTGGCACCAGATCCAAACATGGTTGCAGGTGCCCAAGCACAGCCACAGATCCTGCAGGTCATTGCTAATGCACCATTAGCCAGGGAGATCATGCAAAGAGGTGGTCTTTTGAATGAAAATATGGAGTGTAATATTGCAGCCTCAGCATGAGATCCAACGGGTAAGAATCCACCAACTGAGTACGTAGGTTACAGTATGTCTATTGGTGGATCCTACTGTAGCAAGATCTCCATGACAAGTGCTGATGACTTTGAGACAAATATTGAATTGTACATCGATTCAATATCAACCATGGGATTCTTCACTGTGGAACTGGATATGCTTATGATCCCATTGGGATAAACCTTAGTTCAGACTTATAAGCAGTTGCCAGTGGTTAACACTGTGATCAAGGGGCTCAGTAACACACCGCTGGGAGTGGATATAGAATATATCCTCCTAGCCAGGGCAAACTTCCTGAAATTAGGAACTAATCAGGAAGAAATTGAGGCCAGATTCCTACTTGGGGCACCTGCACCTCAATTCTTGCCCACATTGTTAATGTAACTCTAGGAGCCTAAGCACCTTGAACCTGCCACTTTGACACCTGTTTTAAGGGATCAAGGCTCAGGATAGGCAGAGTCTCCCATTGATATTCTTCAATAATCCCCAAAAGAAAGAGAATTCTTGAATATTGGATGCCGTAGACATCAAATTTAATAATTTGGCTAAAACTTTACGACCATATTATAAGAATATCGAAGTAGTGAACAAAATGACATAAAATTAAATGGTTATGTGCAGGGCTATAACTACGTATGTGTGATCTGTGCATTTGCTCAGGGCAGCAGAGTGTAAGGGCTCCATACTAACAAAAAAAAACAAAAAAAAACCTTAATATAATACATCCTCTGGACGACGACAAAGAATATCATTCTGATTTAGATAATGAGAGGGTGTCAAAAAGTTTGTTCACACAGGGTGGCAAAATAGCTAGCTATGGCCCTGTTTATATATAAAGTATACGCCATCCATGGCCTATAATTTCAATCTACCATTTAAACAACTGGGCCAATTATTACCCAAATTACAAATATGCCCAAACTCCCTCAAAGATATGGTGGATACTTTGACCCATTGTTGGATTTGGAAGTGATAGAGAAATTAGACCTAAGATTGAAAGTAAATATCTTTTAGTATTAGCTTCACAGAAATATTGGATCTAAACAAAAGCACCCTGCATAGTGTAGACTTTGACAGGGCAACAAAAATAAACAGTCAAATCAATAATTGAATGACTATATATTTAAAGGTGCAAATCTTTTGCCAGATATGCTCCAAATGTCAGCTTTTCTCAAAAGACAATCTTGCTAAAAGAGCCGATATAAAAAGGGCCTACCACCTGACAACTGGAATTTGCCTAAGTTTATATAGGTCACTCACCCAGTGAAACCTCCATCTAAGGAAAACTTAATATTCCAGTTTCATCAAATGCCTTTTGGAATGGTGACCATACCATTCTCATTAATGGCAATAATGTACATGAGTTCCAAAAGACAAACCTGGAATTATATACAAACAATGTAGGTAGACAATGTAATAACATCAAGGTCTACACACAAAGACACAGTACAACAGCATGCTCAGGCAAACAAATAGGTCAATGACAGCCCTATGAAGTTGTCTTAATGGGGTACAAGTCGTACCATATTACACTATGACCCTGCACCTGAACATGTACATATGAAAGTCATCTTAAAAGTTCTGAAACTATCTCGGGATGACAAATACATCATCTATATCAGTCCACCCGAGATAAATGGTCAAATATCAGACTGGAGGAAGAAGTCTGTCTCCCAAGACAGCCCTTCAGTTTGTTGATCTTTAAGGTTGGTTTGCCCCAATATGAAACCCTTTCAGAGCTTTAATTAACTAGCTCTGGAATGGAAAGTTTAAGCAGGAGAAGTCTTTACTTCTACCCCTTTTAATCAACAGTTGCAGAATTAACACAAGACTTATCCAAGTGCACAACTTACTAATTTGGATGTTTGACCAGTCAGTTCTTAAAGAAATTTTTTTTGGTTTTAAAATTAGTCTAGTGAAAGAAAAGGAGGGGTCTTATTAAAAAAAAACGAAGTTAGTTCCTTCTTTTTTTTTGGTATTTGCAGGGGTTGCCAATAATTTCTAAAGATAATTTAAAATCTACGCTAAGAAGTTAAGAGGGTCACCTTGGAGTACTTAATTTTTAGTGCATTTTCAAAAGGAAAATATAACTATTGCATTCATTGTAGTGGCGGGACCTGTGAGTGGGACCTGTGGAAAAGGGCCGATCATGAGTTGTAGATCACGAATATATAGGTCACTCAAATTCCTCTGTACACAATATATATATTGGTATATATACATTTCCACTTTTTGCTAATTTTAGCATTTTTTGGGAGTCTGTGGAGCCTTCGTTATTTGATCTATAGCAATGAAACCTAGGCTAATGTTAGAAGCTTTCATGGGCGACACATTCGTGTTAAAATTTTTGAAATTTATCAGCCAGTTTCGAAGGAAGGAGTTCTTGAAGTGTTTCAAACCTACCATGTTGTCAACATGATACCTCCCGTAAATTAAAAGATTTCGGCTTGAAATTTTTGTGACAGTTGAAAACGGTTAGGAACTGGTTTGATATTGAATTTTAGCGAAATCAGTCAACTGGTTTTCAAATGACAGTCATTACAAAATTTGACATTAGGAAAATATACGCCTACCGCGGTTGATGGGCGGCGGAGATATTTATATGTTCAAAAATCAACGAAAAAGTGCAATAATTGTACCTATCATCCTGTATAGCTGTAAGTTTGACAGAATGAAGCATCGACTCTTTTTGTGGACGATAATTGATACAACTCTGTACAATTGTTCATTAAATAGGTAATTCAGTTCGAACTAATAGAACATAATATTATGGTCGATCTAGAAGTATGTTTGCATTCAAAAAGTAAATTTTTAATGATTTCGACCAAATATTACCCCAAAGAATTTAAAAAAAAAAGTAATAAATAAATAAACAGAAATAAATATAAATAAATGGAGATAAAATAGAACATAATGTAATTTCAGGTCAATTGTTACATACCTAGGTTAAATCTTTTTATGGTAAATTGGAAATAAGTTTTACCATTTCAGTAGGTACCATACGTAATCTGAAGTTATTCTCAGTAATTCGTCGAGGAATTGTCATCACATTAAAAAATTGAACAGACGATAAGGTAATCTATGCTCTCAAAGAAACTGGTTTGGTGTTTGTTTGTTTATTTTATTTTTTATTTTTATTTTTTTTTTTTTTTTTTTTTTTTTTTTTTTTTTTTTGTGGAAGTAAGAAAGTATTTTCTAACCTCCAAGCATGGCGCTCTGGAAATATAAGTTTCACTTTCGTAGAGTTTCGATTCGAGAATGGACATCATATTGTATCGAAAAGATTTTGTTTTAATTTTGAATTTTTTTCTTCCGTGCCTGTTATTATAATTTTGGATAATGTGTTTTTGAGTTGGTTCCCACAAATCGGAGTTTCGATTTTGTTATTGCTGCATATGTAGGTAAGTAGACTCTGACAACAATAATTCGCTGCATTTTTGATCATTTTAAATAACTGTGAGTGAACGTTGAGAAAATGATGCGCATGTTTTGGTTCTTCGTTGACTTTTTTCCCTTCCTTTGTCTCCAATTTGGAATTTGGACTTCGTATAAAATATTTTATTTTAATGTAAATTTTGGGGCATCAAAGAAAATTTGAATATTCGGGGCTACTTTATTAAAGTGACACAGAAGTTTTCTAATTTCGACCATATCGATTTTCTAAAACTAATGCCTTTCATAAGTACCTACATGCAAAGAATAATAATATGTAGGTTATAGAAACTTTTTACTTTTGATATTCTGCAGTCTTATGACTGCCTACCGTATTCAGTTTTAACTTTGAATAATAAGTCCAATGTTTTAAATTCTAGGCTAAATTCTGCACAAAATGACTCTGTTAGAGGCTAAAATTTGTAACTAATAATACTGTTTACCTATTTACTGAAGGAGTATTATTCTTTAGGCAACCATGCTGGAATTGTTTTCTAGTTGGTGTGTAGATAAATCTGTATTATTCATACATTGGAGAGAATGAATTATATTTTACATGGTGACAAACGATATTGTACAACGTAAGTTCCAAAAAGAAAATATATTCTTCAGGGCTGTATATTAGAAAACTTTTTATAACGTACTTAGAATAAAACTTCTCGTCCTAAGTTCTGTTGTAGTCGAAAAAAAAAAATTTCATATTTGCCATAAAATATCACCACATAGCAATATTTTTCCGTAGTTTTATAATTTCTTTGAACTCTCATAACCCAGATAAAATATCCGTTACAATGTAATACCTACCCATTTTATTATTGGGTGGTTCTTTTGAATTTTCAAAATACACCTTGTTGGAAATTTCATGTAATAATTTTATAATTTCTTCCAATTTTCGAATCTGAGATCGAATGTCGCTCACGTTCTTTTTATAGTTTTTTTTTTTTTTTTTTGAGATATTATCTTCTATATATCTATCATCTCTCATTCATGCAAAGACGAAACATATGCAGCATTTATTTTATAATTTTTTTTGTTCTCCATACTAATGAACCGATTGGTAACAATGATTGTTTTTTATAGTTTCATTTTACGGAGAACTTAATTAAGTCTCTGTGTAATTTTATCGGATCCATCGAATGTAAAAACTCTTTGTGGTGATCGCAAATTGAGAATGATTAACATTATCAAATTTTTCTTTTGTGACACGAGGGTCTATATTTTTTGAAATACTGTGTTGTTCGAATAATTTTGATTATATTTTGAACGGATCGATTTTTAGTCCGTATAAAATCTTAAAATAGATGAATTTCCTCAAATTTAATGCTTAGTAATATATAAAATGTAATTTTTTAAATAAATAAATTTATTTTTGAACATATTAAAGTTAATTGTTTTGTTTTAAATTATACTTAATTAATATATGTTTTATTGTATCTAATTATTATCCAGTTTGTTTGCAAACGGATCATTAATAAATTACCTATTTATTTAATTTTTAGACGTTGATTTGAAATTTTACTTTGGCTTCCTAAGAAGATTTTCTTTCAACTTTTATGTACCTAGGCAGATAGCGATCGAAGAATTTTCCATTTTGGTTCATAATCTATGTGTTAATTTCTATAATGGTTTTTTTTACTGTGGCACGAAGTTATAGAGAATGGTTGGACTGATATTCATGATTGAGGTGTCTAAAGAAAAGTCTCAACACGTAGATGTGCCACATGAAGCAAAAAAGTCTATAGCTCGCCTACGAAAAAGTTGTGGATTTTTACCTCCTCATCCAACAAACATTTTTTGACATTTTTCTGTCCCATAAACATATTTTCCCTAATTAAATTAATATATTTGTAAAATTTCACTATTCTATGTTACCCCTTCTTAGGTATAGGTATACTATAGCTGTACACAAGGCACAGTCAAGTAATTTGTTTGAAAATTAAATGAGGGAGAAGGAATAAAACAGAGGGGAAGAGAGCCATTTTATATGAATGAGTTGGTTACTGTCAGCCAGTGGGTTATCCTGAGGAAGGTTCGAAGCTTTAGTGGAAGTCTGTAGCCTCACTGAGTACAAATTTTTAGATTTTCCTCAAAATATATCTATGTGGGGATTCACTCTATATAAAGATTAGGATCTCAGATCCTTCGAGGACAGTCACGCTGCTAAAAGGTTGGTCATATTTGTGCCTCGTATGTTAAATCATACTCTCGTAATTACTTGTTGCATTTTGCTCGTAATCAGATTCTAATTGAACCATGACAAATTTGCTTATCACTGATTACATCATTTGGTAGCAAGTGCATTTGTGATAGGTACTTCATCAGTTACCATGGTTACAAGTAAGGTGTTACAAATCAATCAAAATTGTTACATATGCATGCTTGTGTGCTTATAATGAGCTGGGTATAAAAAGCCTTTGTAAATATTAGCCGTTAGCCAAAGAGGTTGGCTGAACTGCACTTTTGGTACGTGATAGTGAACATGCAAATTATTCTATTGAATACTTTTTGACGTGCGAATACTTTTGTATATTCGCAATCAAAGGTATTTCAAACTATCCCTTACTTACTTCTTTATTATTTGCAAACTGAGGAACAAAAAGAAAAAAAGTAGAAAAATTTAATGAAGAAAAAGCTCTATCTCTCTTTGTCTCCTTGGCCTTGTCTTTCCCACTAGGGTCTTTTTTTAAAAGAATAATTTTCGTGTTTTTTAACAGCTGAGTTTGAATTTTATGTCATTGTACTAGGTAGGTATATTATAGTATCTGAAATGAACCCAGTTTGAAACTATTTTATTTGTAGTTGACTAATTTTTTGTTAATATTAATTAACTGATATTTGCCGTACAATAGGTTAGTAGGCCTAACTATCTTGTTCTCCAGTCTGCATAATCTTAAATGCGTTTTAAAAATAAAATATTTCTGTTTGTTAATTATTCGCAAAACTATCGGAGTTTTTATGAAATTTCTCGCAAAAAGGTGACAAAATTAGCTGCTCGCGGGCTTATAAAAAGTTGAAGAACGGATGGAAAAGATTGAAGTGTTAGAGCGAAGAAAAATGTTCATTGGACGGAAAAATGGCAATTAAAGTTGATATTTTTTATGGTTATTTAAAAATTTTTCGTTAAATTTATCGTCAGAAGTAGTTCTAACCTTTTTTAGAACCTAGATCAGATTCAAAAAATTGTTAATTTTCAGGACCAACTTAGGGTGAAATCGAGATTCCACACAAGAAAATGGGTGAAGGCCGATTAGTGGTTAGTGAATTATGTATTTAGACTAGTTAAATACCTGCAACAAATACTTAGTTTTTCATGGAGGATTGGTCTTCTGAATTCGAGATAGAAATTTAGATTTTCCTGGATCCAGAGTTTAGAAACCACTGATCTGTAATATCACGTTTCAAAATTGTCTTTTCCCTAATTCTTCCTTTAAATTATTCGGTTTTTTTGTTTTTAAGTAGGTCTCACTTTTTTGGGGCCGGAGGTACGAATACTTCTATTCTTTCCTTAAATTCAGTGGCCGATCCAAAACGTCATTTGGGGAAGGAAATGAGAAAAAAATTTTGTGGAGCTGAGCTTTTTTTTTTTTAATTTGGATTTTTTTTTTTTGCTCTTTAACAAATTTTTGATGGATTTTTTTTTTTTTTGGCTCTTTAACATATTTTTGATGGTCTCTATGCGCATTTTGTTGTGGCCATACTTTCATTATTTCTCTTAAATTTTCTTTTTTCCCTTTTTGTTTTTTTGACGTTGGGGGAATTTTTCTATATTCTCCTCCCTAGATTTGCACTGCTTAAAATATGGCCCGGATCACACGTATACAAAGATTAAAAATTTCGTCACTCAATACTGTTAAAATAGTTTCCGAAATGTTTTCAATGGATCTACCAACATTATGCTACTTTTGCCCCATTACTATAATGAGACTTTTGAATAATTAAAATAAACGTTGTAAGACGTGTGTTGCATTAGGTTAGGTATATTATTTTGATATTACATACTTTATCTCTTGACAAAAAAAAAAAAAAAAAAAAGAAAAAGTGACGTAGGTTAATTAAACGGACGGTTTTATCTCCTTTTTTTTTAAATATATTTTTTTTTCACTTAATAATTTTAATTATAGAATCCAGTTAGCAAAATGTCATTGTGGAAGTCGACGACGATCGCCATACTCGTGCTGGTGCTTAGTAATCTGGTAAAAGCCGGGTTGCACTTCATTAGGTTGGCTCTGCTGTTGATACTCGGCTTAGCCGGCATGTACCTATTACATAAGTTGGCCCAGGACTGGAACCGGATCCGAGGAGGTGGTGGTGGTGGCGGAGGCAGACCTCAGAGAATCGCTTCCGCATTCGGAACAGCCAGCCGATTACTTCGAATCTCGAAACGCTCTGTGGATGCACACGTAAGATCAAAATATTTATATGTATATGTATATTACAGTATATGGCTGGATACGCATTACCGACGTCGTCGCCGCCGCCGCCGTCGTCGTCTCTTATATCTTCGTGAGTCATCTGGAGTGTGAATAAGAATATATTTCGTAAATGATTATGTGTAGGTACGCGTCTGGTCGAAATTCGTTCACCATTTTAGGTACCCACTTGCATTTTATTGGTATATGTGGTTGTTTAGACGAGTGCAGAGTTTTTAGGACGTCGTCATCCTACCGAAAGCTGTTTTCATTCGGAAGTAGGTTATGTGAGCACTGGGCATAAATTCTCCCGAAAAATCTTACCACTGTAATAAATTAAACGTAAAATAAATAGAAAACCGTACAGCGTAACAGCGAGCAAACTCGCCGCTAAAAAAATTTTATTTTTAAATTAGTTTTCATGCGAACTTTGATAAAATAAATACCTACCTAAACTGTAGTGAAAGAAAAATAAAAACTTGATTAAAAATTAAAAAAAAAAGAAAAAAAAGACAAAATATGGTCTTTTTTTTTGAACAATGGTATAAAACTGCTGCCAAAGTCATTCAGTCGCTTCACATGAACTGAATTTATTGATATTCAAGTGTTGAGAATACTCATATTGCAGTTGAGCACCATGGAGCAAATGGTAAAGTACAAGGGTTGTCCTAAAAGTAGTGGTCTCCGGCAGTTTACCATTTGTAATCAGTGCATATGTTTGTGACAAACGTGTTCATTGTGTTCTGTAAAGTTTTATGAAAATTTTCATATATCAGAGTAATATATTTTGTGTCCTAAACAGGAGGTTCAAATAAAATTCTTAGATATTATTGAGTGATGCACCGTAAATAATGTTTTTTGAGGCATTGAGATTATATTTACAATCCATTTTTAGATTGAACCACTTTTTTCTTCAGTGACCTAAAGATTGCAATTATCTTCACTTATTATTGAGTGATTTATTAGGTATTGGATGCCCATGTTTTTTGAGACCAACAAAAAACAACAAAATTCAGTAAAACCACTTGCCCAGCTTACTTGCAAGAAAAATAAGATTTTTGTATTTGTACTGGGAAACTTGTAAAACATTATAAACAATATATCACACAATAAAATATGAAAAGTCAAAATTAGCTAGTTATATCTGAACCACTTTGGATCACATTATAAGGAGTTGAATGAAGAAATTCATGTTAAAATAAAACTTTGAGTCTAAAAAAATTACCAACAATGTATCACACAATATAATAGGGAAATTCAAAATTAGCCCCTTTCAGAGCTCCTGTGTGATAACATAATGGGTAAAATTAAGAAATTACGTCAAATTCAAAATCAGCAACTAAAAAACTATTACCAATGATGTATTACACTAAAAAATATGAAAAGTCAAAATTTCCCCTCATTTTGAGCCTTGAGGGTCAAAAATGAGTCAAATGAATAAAATAATGTCAAATTTGAACTTGGTGCCTCAGAATATGTAAAAAAACAAAATTGGGCCCTTTTTTGAGTCCCTTTGGGTCAAAATATTGATCAAATTAAAAAACTTAAGGTCCAATTTGAACTCAGTACCTCAAAAAATATTTTTTTAAGGCATAAACAAACAATATTATACCACCTTTGTGTTGAGTTGGATAATTTCAGGTTATATATGTTGAAAGTTCCAAGAAAATGAATTTTTGGCCCATATCTGCTACCCCTTTCTTATTTTTGGGATTTCAAAAAAAAAAAATTAGATGTGATACTCAAGCACCCTCATACCAATTTTCAACCTTCTACCTCAGTGGGAAATACAAAAAATAAATACAGATAGAAACCCAAACTTATTGAATTTTATTTACTTAGGTGATAATTTAGACTTCGAGCTTTCTGTACCAAAAGTTTTCTTGGGTCCTGAAATGAAATGTGCGCCCACCCTTGTTTCAAAGTCATTTTTTAAAGTCAATTTTGTTCAGTAAATTTTCACCAAAAACCTACTTAAAAATGAAGTATTAATGAGATGTATTGAAACCAGCAACCTCTGATAATGCAAAATACAAAAACGTCAATTCTGTGACATCACAACAACAGGGTGCGCATGGAGGTACCATTTTTGGTGCAGCTCAATTTTGACATCTTATATCTTCCTTTCAATTTAATATTTTTCAAAAAAAATTTCAGAACCTACATTCACAGGCTTTAGACTATCTCTCCCATTAATTTCAAGAAATTCCGAGAGTCATGTCCGGTACCCTATTGGGTTCATCCTTGTCTAGATTCTAGATCTAAATAAGGTAAAAATTTCAAGACTATTGGATAAAAACTGTGATTTGTACAAAGTTAAACTGAAATGTATATATATATATATATACACACACATACTTACTTACATGAATTTTAGCTGATATTACCAGAATTTTTCTAGGGTTATGAGTTGTTTTTGTAGGTCAGGTCATTTTGGGTCTGAACTTTTGGCTGATAGTTTGATCACTCCTCAATGTTTTTATATAGCAGCTCCCAGACATATAAGCTCTGAGTATTGGGTTGTTGTTTCCAACTCTGAAAGTTCTTCAGATTGCCTAGTTGAAGTTGAAGGAGTTGGTGGATGAGGCCAACTTTCTTCCTCCAGGTCTACTGGGAGTTCCTTCCAGGCTGTATTTATTTAGAAGAGGGGTGTAAATTCCCACTTCAGCAGACGCTACTTTAACAACTGTTAGGGTCTAGTCATGCAAAAAAATTATTTGTATTTGCTGAGCAAGTGAGAATCTCGCAAGTGCACTGCTCTAATTCTACGACATAATAGGTACTTCAAATAAGGGGAAAATTAATTAGGTAATAGGATGATGGTTTCATCTCGAACAACATACGCGAAAATGATTAAAAATGGCGAAAAATGAGGTCCTATGAGAAACCGGAATGACTTCATTTTGACTCAGTATAGTAATAAGTTTGAAGATAAATCGACTTTTATATACTTTATATTGGTACTATTTGTCAGAGATTTTCTTTTTTTTTTTAATTTTGATTGTTTCTTTCCCACCGACTTCCTTTACTTTTACCTATACATATCTTATGAACGCATAAGCTATTATCCATCTTCGATTCAGGAAACAAAAAATATCTGAAAAGAGAAAGATATACCTATGTATAACTAAGACGTAATAGATTAATCGACAGTTCACAATCTTCATATTGTACAGTACAGAAAGACAGTTGGATAAATTGCTTTTAAACTTTTCGAATGGATTCATCCATATCGTCATTAATTTGCGCCCATCAACCGAAAGTCCTCGCCAACACCCTCAGTATGGAGACGACGCCTGTCTCAGTGTACCTATTTAATACAATAATACGTAATGTAAATGAGAATTACGAAAGTATTGCACCGGTTTTCAGGTTGTGGACGTATCATTAAATGATTTGATCGCAAAATTTTCCAACATCCTGTACCTCGATCCGATCGGATGTGCTCGAAAATTTGTATGCTGTTCAGCTAGCAAACCAACCACAAACTTGACGAAAATCGAGAATAACCTATTGCAAATATTCAAGTAGGTATAATATATTATGGGAAAACTAAAAGATTTTATTAAAAAAATCGAGTTTTAAGGCTGTTTGTTCTACAATGAATTATACCTACCAAAAATTCTTGTGATCAATATGTTTTCAAGAATAACGAATTCTATTAATAACAATCTCCGATTTTTTCTATCTTTCTCTCCATAGTTCTGCAGTGTTATACATGAGGTTTTGCACTGATATATTTAGGCGGACACCAACTGTGAGATAAAAAAAGGAAATCGCCTTTTTATATTCAAAAGATTTTGTTTGAAATATTAAAATCAGAATACAGAGTAGACTACTGTTTTTTTTTTTTTTTTTTTTAGTAAAATTGGATTTGATATTGAACTTTTTGCAATAGGTACATCAGTTATAGCTGACAATCTATGACCAAGACCAAATGCAAAATTTGAGAAAATTTAGTGTAGCAACAGTTTATCTAGAAAATATTGGTTTTCAAAAACCAGCCAATTAAGTACAACCAAAATTGGCAATAAGTCTTTGTATGCTAGCAGGTCATAAATAATGGTTGAACAAAATTGTGTAGAGCCTATTGGGAAATGGAGGCAAAAGATACGCATTCTAGTGGCAAAGACAGCAATTGGCTGAAAACAGGATTATGGATGAAAATAGATATAAATGTATTGATCATGTAATGTAAAAATTTCTTTTTAAAATGAGTTTTAATCGTTTTAATTGGATAGGATTTAAAGATTATTCTCTGATGATTTGTGATCAACCATATAAAAGTCTCTCCTATTCTCAAAAAATCAGTTTAATTTTTTTTTGTTATACATGATCAGAAAGGCAATGTTTACGCTGGTATTTTTCGAATGAAACATATCATTGATGAGTATAATCTCGATATAAAGTGAATGCATCTCCATGTAAAAACATGGAGCATCTTTTTACATGGAAGCATGTTCAGTTTACATCGAGGTAGGGATTGAATTTTCTAAATGAAACGTTAAATTTGCCTCAATGTGGAGGTTGATATTTTATTCTATTTTTTATAATTTTTAAGAAAGACTCATCATTATGATAGAATTTAATATTTCGTTGCTTTCTGATCATAAATTATATAAAATATCTTCCTCAACAAGATTCAAAATTGAGTTTACATGACTCGGGAAATGCTCACTCGCTGTGCTTATTTCACAAACTCCCTCGCTCACTTTTGAACCTTGGTGTATAATATACTATTCTTTTCTTATGGCAAAATTCATGGGAAAAATACATCGTCCTGTTTTCATTATGTGATAATACGAGGCGAATTTATAGTTCCTTGTGGAGCCTCCACTTCCTAATTGATTGAAAATTATGCATTTCAGAGTCCAATATCAGAATTAAATAAGTATTTTCAAGGTGATCTAAACCAAAATGTTACCCTGTTAGAACAGATCATAATTAATATCTCCTCCAAATTTCGAAGTTAATAGTCAAAAATTAACCATTTTAGAGCTATAAAACCTTCAAAATATAAACAAAAATGAACGTATCTTAAGTATCGTCCGGTCGATCCACATCAAAATCAATTGGTTTGGTCCTTGGCTTAATGTTTTTATAAAAATTTTATGACTAACTATCGAATAAAAATTACGCCCTGTAGCGTGTTAACAAGAAAATGAAATATAATTATATTACTGGCAGGCTATTTACAGTCAAAATATCCGATTTGAGCTTCAAAAATTTCCAAAACAACCACTCACCTTAGATATCGTTTCATGAAATCAAAATTAATATGGAGATTTTTATAGGAAACCTTCATAAAAATATGTATAAATTTATTTTAAAATGTTTTCGATCTTGCTCCTTGAGTAATTTGCCATATAGAAGTCTATTTAATTTTATGGTTTCATCTTTATGAGAAATCATAAATGGTAAGTTTAATTTAGCCGTAGACAGAACTACAAATTTTGTAAGCAAGAATAAAACTTACAATAAGACTAGAGACTACTATGGTTTTGGTATGTGAGTATTGCATTGCTTATCATAAGTTTTGGGTAAAACCCATAGCTGTTCGTCAGGGTTTCATTTCAATCATATAGCTCTCGACGCAAAGTTCGGACAATAAAAGGACAATTACATGCACAATAATGACTGTTCGGTATGCGTGGAATTGATTACCAAAACATGTATCATCGCAGAAAACAATAGTTATAATTATTATTCCTTTAATGGCACTGCATTCGTGTAGGTACCTATACTTTTTCGAACATATATTCTGTATCCACACAGCATTACAGAGAAATGTAGTGCTTTTCTGGTTGACACTCAGATTCTATGGTAAGAAAACCAATCGAATATTTTTAAAAAATAATAATTTTCCAAATAAATTTCCATGATGTAGGTCATTCTGATTAATTGCACTTGTAAACATCAGTGTATATTATTTTTAATTTTAATATGAGAATTCTCTGAATTGTTGACAAGACCAAAATAGGAATAGATAGCTCAAAAACATTTATCAAATTTTGACATATCTAAGATAAAGTTGCCATTAAAAATGACTTTGTTTCACGTTTATGACAGATTACAAGTCCAGAAATATTGTCTGAAGGGATATTGAAGAATATGCGAGGTCACTAATAACCAGTGAGAAAAAAATTCACAATTTCAATGATCTTTATTCTGAATAATTTTCCTCCTAAACACTCAATGAGGAAGTAACCTCCTGAAAACCTGGTAGGCACCGACCTCGCCTTCTTTCGGTTCTTCTTAACGGTGACGTGGTTTCGATGGGGAAACTTTTTCAATCACCGATACGTTTTCAGCATTATGAGTCCACATATAACCACCGCGACCTTCAAGTCCTATGTAAACCCCCTTCCCTAAAATTTCCAAGTCCATAATTAGGACTTCATCAACCCCTCCGGGTGCCCCCTGTCATTGCCCCTTGCCGGAGTGATCATCAAACCCCTCACCCTATCTATCATCCATTCCCTGCCGATCGCGTTAATATATGATAACATAAAATATGTTTAAGAATATCATCATAATAGATTTTGGGATGATGACGCGAAAATGACCATGCAAATTTCGTACTGACCTCCAGCCCAGAAAACATATCCATGTTAAAAAATCGGGCCCTGTAAATGATAAATCATCAGTGATCAAAACAAAAAGCGAACACCCTCACCCAATGATCCAGCATTTGTGCACGCACCATCGTCAGTCTTGGCAGTTTTGATGTCTTCTAATCAATAAAATTGGCGTCAAATGTTTCACCAAATAATATAACATAGCCAAGTGAAAATCCGAGCTCCGGTTCCACTTGCCATATTTACATATTTGTCATGATTTCCACGGTTACCAGAAAGAGAGGGAAGAAAATTTAGCGTTTAATTTTAGAAATAATTCATTCCAGCTTGATTATGAAGCGAAAATTTGGTGCCAATTTTGCCCAATATAAATCTTCATTTTTGTGCTTAAGTGCTAGGGTACATTATGTTCACGAACAATATTATAGTGAAATAGCTCTCGAATTGATTAGAATAGTTCGTTAGTGCTGATTCATCAAACAATGAAGCGACTTTTTCAATAACCAGATAAATATACACAGATTTTGAACAAAAAGAAAGCCTACGAAGTGAAATTTTGTTTAGTTTTAGACTCTAATCAATATATTGGGAAATTTTTCATAACGATGAAATAAATCTTGTTGAATCATTAGCCTCATTTATTTCAAACTCTGGAGTCTCGAAAGAGTATTGTAAAACAGGGTGACTTTGAATACTTTTTAGCATATTTTTGACGATAGCTCCAAGTGTAATCAAGTTTTAAAAAAAGTAAAAATAGTCTACCAGAGCTTTTTCCAAGATCTATCCTACAACCTCTCATATGAACCCCCATGCCTCTTGTGTGGCTCTAAAAAAATTAAAAAGTACCCATTCAAAGTCACTCCTGCTTTTGGAATGACTTTGAAAACTTCTTCATTTTTAGAGATACGTGTATAATTCCAACGGGAATTGATTCGGGGTAATATTGAATAGTCAGGTATACACCAAATTTCATGAAAATTCGTTGAAAACTGCCCGGATAATCCTAGAAAATATGTACAAAAACAAGAAAAAAAACAAAATTGATGCAATTTTGAAGTTAAATTGTATGAAAAAATTACAAGCAATGGTCACAAATATTTCCATACGCACATAATTCGTTCATCCAGTCCCCACACTCAACACACTTTATCCAAATTTCTCTAGATCTACTGTTTTCTTCTGACTCACCACAAATTAAACAAAAATATTGCTTGTTTGTGGTTTTCTTTTTTTTTGCTGTTGATTTATTCTTGGAGCCAACAGGTCTTCCACCATGTTTCACAGCAGCCTTGGTTGTGGAAGGGGCACTACCGCTTCTATATGGGGCACTTTTAGAATTTGAAGTGCCAGGGTCTGGCAAGGCAGTCATATCACTTGAAACTACAGAAGTATTATCTGCAGATGTGTCCTTTAGAATATTGTTTTATAAACAAATCTGCCCAGTCATCTCCAGGTAAAACACCATCTTTAAATTTGGCAATTCGACGATCTGTATGATATTATAGTACCTACGCACTTTTTAAATCAAGAATTTTCATTTACCTATATTGATGTACTTATAAGGCATATTTTTAACTCTGAAATTTTTTTTACAACATTATTAAAACCATTCAATGTAACCCCATTTTATAAAAACGCTATCACATTGGATCTAATCAAGTTAGAAACTTCGTTTCAACGAATTTATACTTACCATAAAATTCCACGTCAAACAATTTGTTTTGCAAAACTGAATTACCAATCCTGAATTTTTGGCATCGAAGTTAGTTTGTCAATTTTTTCATCGAAATTTTGCGCATTTTTCAAAGACTTATCCGATCGAAACGAAACAAGCATAGATTATAAGTACAACTTTAGACTACACATTGCCGCTGAAAAACGATCATTTAGTTCACTACATAGCCGCCAGGAGAGATTGAATAGTCAAAAAAAAAAATTCAAAGTCACCCTGTAGATTCAAAGTCACCCCATTTTACGGTAATACAAGTAATTTACCTAGTAGGGTTACCTTCCAGTAAAAAATTCATGATCTTTTTGGTAAACTTCTTTTGAATAGACCACTGACGTGGCAATATGGAGAAGAACGTCCTCTCAGAAAAGTTGCAGAAACTTTAAAATTTTCATATTTTTATAAAATACACACAGACCTACTGAGCTGCTGTCGTAGTAAACAACCGAGTCTTATGCTGGTAACTTCGTTCAAATATCGAAGTATTTAACCTACGATTGTTCTGCGAAAAAAACTGGGAGAAAAAAATCGAATGAAATTTATTATTACCTAGGTAGGCCATCCGTATTCAAGTTTACGATCTCATTAAAATTTTTTTTTTTTTTTTCCACAGTAGAACAGATAACCACGTAAATGATGCATTCAAGGTATTTCAAAAAGCTGCTCAACTTGGAAGAACATCAAAAAACGTCACTCTGTGCGAAAATACGTACAAATCTTGTTTTCTTTCCACTAAGCAACTATTCCGATTTTTTGGAGCTTTATGAGAAAAGTGCACTGTGAATACATGTACTGCGTTTTGTTAATAAACGGAAACGCTTCGAGAATATGATGTATAGGAGCTCATCAGATGATCAGATTGCACGCCGAATGAATGTGAATAATATTAAATAAATATAGAAAGCGCAGCTATAACTTGTTTCAACTATATTATGTTTTTTGCAGGTTTTTTTTTTTTTTCTTTTAGATCGTTTTCTTGAATGAATGAAGATATCGGATGGGCTTACTAGATTAAAATTCTTACTGATGTCCTGTTCATATAATTTTATCTCTTGGAGGTCTGAGAACTCTAAGACTGCTATTAATTGGGAAAAAAAAAAAAAAAACTGAAAAAATGCCCGGCTTTGCAACACATTTGGAAATTTGATAGGTAATTTTGTTAACATGAAAAATGATTTATTTTATGGTAAGATGCCTACTTTCTTTTTAAATGCTATATAAAGGGTTTCAATCAATTTTTTAATAACCATTCCAAAAATTTGATTCAAAAAACCCTTTTTCTGCTTATTTAATTACACGTGTTATAGATCGTTGCACATTTTTCATCTGCTAATGATAATGTTACCATTGAGGCAGTGCCTCAAAAACAGTGCAGGATAAGATTACCAGGGGTGAATACAAAAATGTCACTATTCTATGATTTGTCTTTCAAATCATAGATTTTAGAAAGAAAAAGTTGAATAGGTAAATAATACCTGCTGCGTATTCTTGAAGGAGGAGTTGTCTCGTGTTATATTACAACTTCAAATCCGGTGCGAATGAAATACTTGAAAATGTAAATTATAGCTTAGGCTGCATTATAAATTTACTTACTCACCTTATTTGTTTCATGGTATTTTCGTGAATCAAAATATTTTGTTTCTGTAGGCTAGGCACCCGGTCTTCGAAGCAGTATTGAAAATATGAGTGGATTTTAATTAGTTATACGCAGGAACTGCTTAAAATAATATAAATTTATTGAAAAAGAATCGTTAATTTGTTTGAATTACATGTAAATACTGTAATATTAATAAAGTCATTATATTTTTTATTTATTTATTTTTTATTTCTAACCTTTTTTATTTTCAACAGTTTCTTAGCAATTCGCTACTTCTATGGTAAGTTGACGTACACTTACAGGGGCGTAACAACGCTTTTTAGACGGGGGAAGAGGTATGATTTCAGGAACGCAATCATTCGTAGAAGGAGCGAATTCAAAAATAGGGAATGAGGGTATTACGTATGTCGTTTGCAATACACGAGTATACATAATATGTATACATTATAATATTGGTAAAATATTTATTTATTTATTTAATCATTATTTTTTAAAGGGGGGGGTAACAAATTATCATTTTTACCTCCTAATTTTCATTAAAGGAGTCACATTGTTCTCATGTATTCTCTTGTTACGCCACTGTATAATTAAATTAATTAACAGACTACATAAAATGTGGCCAGAGGGAAACGTAACGAACAATCTTCAAAGTTTTCAACATTATTGCAAACCAGGTTCTTCGATTACTGCAGGTTTCGTCGACAACGAACTAATCTACATTGGCACAGTTCGATGAAGAGAAACCCGAAGTGTACGAAGGAGTTGCTGTTTCTTAAAATATATCGTACTTTACATTAAAGTGTTACAAAAAGTAAGTCTGTATCGAAATTATGTTTAACGTATGTCAGAGGACTTATAATATGTACAACAAAAATGAAAAATTTTAAGAAAATAGAAAAAGTAGCAGGCAAAAAAAAATTCATCAATTAGCCCGATTTTTCCAACTGAGATCGAGCTAGGAGGTTCAGAACCCTGCCCCTACTAGATGAGTCCCTGATTGGAGATAAATTTATTTAAATGATCCCAAGATTTTACAAAATATTAAGGTTCAAAGATTGAAATATCTTATGAGTTTTATGAAAAGAATGATTTGGAAGAAATTTTTATGTTGTTCAGGCTGCCTGTAGATCTAGATTCGTAATTAAATTTAACTCTTATAGACTACATTTTATTTTGGTTTTGAAATTTGACCACAAAAAATTGCTTTAGTGAAGCGTTCAAATTTTTATTTATTTTCTTATTTGGGCGTGGGGGTTAGGTACCTACTTAAGACTTGATGCTTCTTAAGCTGATTCAACTCTCATTTTGCCTATAATCGAAATTATCTGAATATGTTTGAGGCATTGACTATTACTTAGACGATACTAAAATTAAGACAGGATATTGAAAAAAGTTAATTTTCGAATAATAAAACTGGAAATGAGGGAATTGAAATTTGCTTCACTTTTTTACACTTTCTTTTTTTCACGTTTCAGTTACTTAACCTGAATACGAATGATTTAGTGTTCTTAAAACTATTGTAGGTATTATTCTTCATAATTTTTGAATTAACGTTTATTCGAGGTTATAAATTTTTGTGTTGGTGGAAGGGATGAGAACATATTTTTGAAACAGGCCTAGATTAAAAGTCTCTTGCCATTCAATGGTTATAGGCTACTTATTGTGGCGGGTGTTTAATTGGTTTTTAATGAGAAGAAAACCCTGTATATGTTAGTTTATCACGATATGGGGTAGCTTAATTCACCTCGATTGGAAGTTATTCTTAAATACATGATTATACTTGCCTAAATTGGGCTAATTGCCTCTCATTATTTGATTTGGAGTGTTTAAAGCAAAGTCTGATATAAATGCAAAATGATTTCATAACGAACGATTAATTTCATAAAGAACAATTAATAAAAAAGTTGGGCGATTACATCAGTCTCATTTTGATAAAAAAAAAAAAAAAAAAAAAAAAACTATGGCTCACTTTAGCATGTATATGGAAATTCACAATTTGCACTTAAAATGTACGCGTAAGTTGTAATTTATGGAACGCAGGTATTGCTTAAAAAATCAATCAAAAACAAAAAATTATAATAGGTATTTAAAAAGTCCAAAAATTTCACTGGTAATTAATAATCCACAATAGGAGTACACACTCGCACTCGTATACTAAGTACACTGATTAATGAATAACAAATCACCAGCTTCAGTTCAAAGTCAATTCTTACTTTTTTTTTCTTTTTTCTTTTTTTTTTCACAGGTTTGTTCGTACATCTACAGGAACTAAGCTTTGTTTATTTGAGGGGGGAATTGTTTAGAATAATGCTCGCATGTCGGCATTATTTGAAGGGTCAGATACAAATCTGCCTCGTAATTATGGCCAAAACGTCGTCAACGCGGATTGGCGAATTTCAATCGGCTTTTCACAATTATTTGTGTAACGCCTTGATAATAAATAATACGTGCGTGTATTTTGTGCAATCATTCCTTCCGTTTTGGGTGTAACTTACTCTAACGATGGTACTACGTATAAAAAGTTGAGAAAAGTTCAAGTGCTTCGAAAGAATATAAAAATTTTTCCGCAACATGTGTAGCACTAAATGCTGTGTTTTCGAGTCATGTATGACGTGACGAAAGTGGCTGATTCCAGAACACTTACTTTTCTCGCTCCTTAATTATTTTTTTGGCATTTTAATTTTTTTTTCTCACACCTAATTGGTTCCTTAATTTCCACCATACCTTTAAATGTCTTATTTTCTTTAATTTAAATTACAGTACAAATTTCACAATCCTTTAGAATTTGTTGTAGCCAATTTCTACTGTAATTCAATCGTTTTTCTTCGTAAACATTCTGTCTGCTATAACGGGGATTTGACCAGCATTAATACCCACAGCATTTTGCACATCCTTTGCAAAAAATATTGTATGCAATCTGGTTGGAGCGAGCAGTTTATCAACACGTGCCTTTACCACACTCGCCTTGCACTTGTCGAAAAATCGCTCTCTTTTCACCTTAAACGTTCAATATGCTATTTTTAAACACCGAGATATCAAAATTATTGAAACTGTATAAAGACTCTTACGACTTGAAAAAAACTTTTTTATTGATTTGGGGAAATGTAGCCAATTTAATTGTAGTCTGAAGATTGCTGATATCAATGTGCGGGGAAAGGGGATAATATTTTTACATCGTTTCAGTCACTTACGCTGTTCACGTCTCCTTTTACATGGTGTAAAGTCTCGTAAGAATCTTACAAAATCATCGGATAAGTTAAAGTTTACTTAAACGGCGTAAGTGGCTGAATGATGTAAAGTGTTAAAGGAATAGCCCCCCAGGTAGTCGATAATCTTCTGGAGTAAATTTTTTAATCACAGGGAAGAGCACCAATTGAACGAAACTATATTACCTTCAAAACTGCAGGTCGCGAATTTATATTATGTGTGTATAAATGTGGAACAAAATGAAAAATGTGTTGGTGAAATTAAATCGCTTCCAATTCCAAATAAATTAATTTTTTTTTTTTTAGTTTTTACTATTTTACAATAATTTATTAGTAGTACTTCAGTATCCAGACTCTGTAACGTATATTTTCGTCTATTTTTAGAAATGACGAACATATTCGTCCACACATTTTCGAATACCAAAAACGTAGATATTTATCAACAATAATCATCCTATAACTCTTTATAAACAACCACTAAATTACCCGTATTTGATTTTATGAATATAGATATACTTTCTGTATATTCATGACCTAATTGTGCCTGTCCCTCGAGTACTCGACGAGTCAGCACAACCCTATAATAACAACACCCTACCTCACTTTACCTATCCGACACGTACGTTTTCATACCCTGAACAAGTATATAATCCCTCGATTCAGTGGAATAAAACACAGTTCCTTGACAGCTACTTCTAAGTACCTGGAACCTCTCTAGTAGAAGTCTCTAGTGAACAGATAGTCTTGCTTGTTGAATTGTGATTGTATATGTATAAATATTAACGTATGTGTATGTACTATGATGTACGAATTATTATTTTATTAAATGTGTGAAATCACTCGTATGTTTTAAAAATATTATTGAGTCTCTAACAAATATTAAGGTCCATGATAGTCCCTGGATGATAAACTTGAATCTATTCTAGAAGTATTACTGCTGTTAAAGTACGTTATATTTTGTGTATGGTGTAACACTGAAATTGGTTCTAATTAGGTACATTACCACCTCTTTTGGCCGTTACATTATTGGAGCCCAACTGGTCTGCTATTGCGAATCGAACTCTCGCTCTAGTACCTATTCGACGGAATTGCTGATCCAAGCTGCTGTTTCAATTCCTCTGGTTCGAAGTACTTTGCTCTAACCTTGAAAACTCTAGTTAAGTACTCAATGAGAAACGTGTAAGGCACGCTCTTGAGGAAAGGAAGTAAAGGTTAGTTGCGAATGGAAAAAGACCAGTAGTGAAAAGAAAAATCGAACTTCAAAACCAACCAAGGATATTTATTGTACAAAAATAAAAACGAGTGTATCTACAAAAGGTCAAGGTGAAGAAGATTTCGGCAACAAAAAACGGCAACGGATCCATCAAGCTCCTGTTCAAACAAAAGAAAAACAAAGTAACAATTAATATTAATTATAATTCGCGTCCCTCCCTTAAATATAAGAAGTGTTAAATAATCATAAGTCGCAGAAAAATTTATTTTTATGAATGAAACTTGGGAAAATTTATCCGAACCACCTCTTTTGGCCGTTACAGACTCTATATAGATGTTAGAGGTTAAAATAATAGGAAAAAACTGTTGATTATTTACTTAATATCATATGAGTAGTATTAATAGTTAAACATTTGAAGCATTATCCATTATTGTACAAGGCCTCGTTTGATTGATTTTTTTTACTTGGGGCAAAGACAAGACGGAATATTGAAAATTACTTTTTTTTTTTTTTTGATCTATTTAAACTGAAATATTTCGAAAACTAATTGAATTACAATGGTGTGCATGGACCTATAACACAGGGGATTAATGGATTCGCTTTATTTGAATAAAAGTTACTCGAATTTCTTCCCCTTTCTCTGGGTAGGCCCATGAATGCATCTAGTACAATATTAATCAAAGTACTGCTGCTTAATTAACTTTTTTCTATAATGAAAAGTGGTCCCATTTAGATACAGTATACACTTTTTTAAAGAATCGATGACATAGTTTTTGAGTTATTTTAAAAATACCTACTGTTTATTTGAATGTATGTATATATGTTTTTCAGCGAAATTTTAGAGAATCGATGAGAAGTCTTTTAATTATATGTATTTAAAAAACTGTATGTTTTAAAGCAAAATTGTCGAATGTCGATAACGCTATTAATGTACGTTGAAACGAAAACGCAATAAAAATCGACTTTAAAAAACAATAATAAAAATATACTAAAAATGAAAAAAATAACCCTTTCAAAATTTCTCCAGCAAGACCTATAGGGTGGGGAATTATTGAAGTCGGCGTTAATTAAAATATTTTCTCATAAAATTAGACGGAATTAACCTGAGGTACGCGATAGAGGAGTTTAGTTCCGAATTCAATAACTTCAGACCCTAAATCTTGCTGGAGAAATTTTAAAAGGGTAATTTTTCACTTTTTTGTTTCATAATCTGTCTTTTTCTCTATTTTTTTTTCAGTTTTTCATTTTTCAAAATTTAGAGAAAATATGTACGTGGACATTTTTCGCACCACTCACATTGAGGGTACTTTTTATGTATTTTTATATTTTTTATTTTTTTACTAAAATAATATTGTAAGAAGGATGTAGATGAGGGGTAGGTCCTGGGAGTCTGGATCTATTTAGGCGAAGAAGAATACTTGACATCTGAAAATAGTGTGTCTTTGTCGGTATGGTGGTGCGTGTTAAGAACCACCAGAACAGAGAGCGGAAAAGATTTGGAGCTCTCCCCTCTCAAGATGAAGCTATCTGCACGCTTGAATAATTGTAATATCGAAACGTAATATTTTTTTCACCACATAAAACCTTTTCATAACCACAAAAATCTAACGAGTTTGTCTTTAAATTCGTGAAATATAATTTTGTTTTCTACCTCTTATAATTCAATTTCACTTGGCTACTGGTAAAGTTTCACGTTCAAAAAATAATAACTCGAATGCGAAGTTAGGCTTACAATGAAAACATTTCTCCACTGAAGCAGCCAGCAACTCGTATGTTCATTTCTTGCATAAAATCTATAAATTGATACGACCATCTCGACTCAATTCACGTAGCCTAGATTTGGTCATTCCAATTATCTATTTTCGTTCGAAATGGTAATGAAAGCAGGAAAAAAAAAACGAAAACGAACAAACAACAACAACATTGTAGAAAGCTATGGCGTTAATTTTGTGTTTATTTCGTAACGAGTCACGTTAATCATATTTTTTGCTAACGCGTCTTCGGCATTATGATTTTGTTTCATTTTTTTTTTCTTCAAAAATTTTCCATACTTATTAAGAAGCAAGTAACAAATAATTTAAAATCGGTATAGATAATAAATAAAAATAGTTAGCCCAGACTTCCACGTAGAGTAATCAGGACATTTTCTGTTCGAAATACAAAAAAAATCAAAAAAAAAAAAAAAAAAATCTGTAGCACTATAGGTACGATTCTGTAGAAAAGGTGTTCCGTTCACACTTCAATTATAGACCGGAATTGTGTTTCACGATCGGGATACTCCCATATACATGAATACGGATATAAATTTCCGGTCAAAAATTGTTATGCTCCATAACGTTATTTGACTTTTTTTCTTTTTTTTTTTGTTCTTGCATATGTACATAGGTACATTTTGTTTTGTTGGTATTTTTGTTTTTATTTTACATTACGTTTTGCTGATGCAACGATGACCAATACGAATGTCAAAATGTTGCATTTTCATCACTATTTTGTTTTAGCATAGGCTATAATATATACTGTAGCTACTTGTACATACCTACTGAAGAAGCTTTGTTTTATCGTATTCGATTTTCGAATAAAGAGTATTTATTAATACGTATTTTGCACTTTACCTTTGTGATTATTAAATTTGCTGGCACAACTCATCGAGAGTTAGCCGAGCGTATTTGTTTATAATTTGTAGCAAAAATCTAACTAACTTAAAAAAAAATTAAAAATGCTCTAAAGCAAGAAAAATAATTCTTTTAGAATTTATTTTTTCAGTAAAATCTATTGGAATTCATATAACGCGAAAAAAAGCATTACGGTAAGTTAATAATTTTAAAAAGTAAAATCGATTCAAAAAAATCAATAAAAATGCGCTAAAAAGTGAAAAATACACAACTATTTTCTCCAGCAAAATCTGTGTCTATGGACTGGAATTATTGAAGTCGGCGCTCTATGCCTCCCTATATACGCTTTATATGTTAATTCATTCGAATTTTGTGACAAAACTTTTCAATCAGTGCCGACTTCAATAATTCCAGTCTCTAGACATATGGATCTTGCTGGAGAAATTTTAAGAGGTTTATTTTTCTATGTTTAATGCATTTCTTTTCCCCCAAGTTGGTTATATTTTTTGATAAAAAAATGCAATGGGACCACCACTGGATCACCCTTTATTATTTAAAAAAAAGTTCATCAAGTTAGGTACCCAGGTTGAAACATTATACTGAAACAAACATAAAAAAACACTTAAAACAAATTTTCGACGTCATTAGAAATTAAATCCGCAAATAATCCTCCCTTCACTAAGCCACTAAAAACATGCCAAAATTGGCTCTTACATCAATCTTCATTCTTCAGAAAACAAATTGATATTAATAACAACCAAGTTTTCATACGTTTTTGAGTTGTTTCTGTTGGATGGACTGTGTGGGAACTCATTGATATGAGGTCTAGGGGCTTAGCCCCCAAAGACAGTTGCCGCCAAAAGGCAGGCTCATTTTTGTCCTTGTGACGTTAAATGAAAACACAATTACGTTTGATCGTAATTACCTGCATGTACTTGCAGGTAATGTACGAGTACCAAATTGTGACTAATCTTGACAATGCGATGATGTCACAATCTGAACACGAACTGGCCCATCATCTCTTATCACTATACAAGAGATGACGCAACCAGGCCACTCTGACTTACATACGTATTTCTTACATATGTGTGTATGTGTGAGTGTAAATAAGCCAGTATATAAACCGTCCAAACCGGCTCTAAAATCGCCAGTGTTTGCCCAGGTTTTGGCTTACCCACATGTAAAATATGAAGTGGCTTAACACCCAATTCATTCTGTAGAATTTACCTTCTGGTGAGAATACTTCCTCACAACAAGGTATTTAACAGACTGAAAAACAGATTTTTCTGACAAATTTTCATCGTTTTCCCTATTTTTCTCAACTTTTGTGAAAATAACCCTATTTCAATTTTTCACATAACACAAATACTAATGGAAATAGATATAAAAACCATTTTATTCAGCGTCTGATGGATATGTTATTATTTTGATGTCAGAAAATGGGAAGAGTGGGTAAGCATCAGGTGATCAATTGTTAACCTATCAGTAGGTATGCATTTTTCAATCACTTACTGAAGTATTAATAGAGTCGTACGGCCATTTTGGGTCAGAAATGTGATAATGGTCGGTCTCGAATTCGCAGCTGTTGATTGCAAAGCTGAGCACCTTACCATTCCTCCATACAAACTACGATTCGAATACTTGAACAAGGCCTGTTTCAAGGAGGGATTTATGGTATAATCCCCCTAACACCAAAATAAAGATTAATTCAGAACACAATTATTCTGTTTTTCAAATTTCACGTCTTTAAAATATTAAAAACATTGTTATTCCCTCACATAAAAGTTTATGAATACTATAAAATGTGATTCTATCAACGCCAAAAAATAAGAAATCTTGAAACTGAGCATGTATTGGAATTATATTCATTCAAACCGAATAGCTACTGAAAAATTTGACATTTTTATTTATAATTTTCACCTTTATTTTTGACGACATTTACGGCCGCAATTAGTTTCCTAAAATTATACATTTCTGACCTCATAATATTATCTTTCAAATTCTATTTCAAAACCATACATAGCTATACTTGGATAAAATGTTATTTAAAAAGTTTTTTTTTTCATTATATCTGGTTTTTATGTTTTACTACTGCTTTATACTTGTCATTTAATGGTGACTAGCTCTTGCAATTTCATTTTTATTAATCTTAGAACAGCAGACTGGCAATTTCTACTCCTTTTATTCGTAGTTTGTACAATCTAATTCTCCTTCTCTTAAAGTTTTTTCCCACTTCAATTTATTCTGTTTAGTGGGGGAAATACAAACCTTTATTCGAGTCAACTTTACAAACTAAATTATTCAACAAAATCACTTGCTTTTCTATATTGACAACACCCGGTACTAGGTTTAGTTGTGTGTTAAGGGGTCCCTCCTCAGTTCTTATATTAAGTTCAGTTGGTTGTAGCTTAAGACCTAAATACAGGTGACAATTATGCTGATTCAGCATCTCTCTGCGGAAAAAGTTTGGATGACGACAAATAAACATCGGAAGGATTAGTAGGGTTGTTTTATTTTTGAAATCAAATAGAATCTTATATGTAATTTTTGGAAATCATGAAGGAATAAAAGTGACGACAAGCTTACAACATAGGAACAGTTACTTATGATAATGAATTTCGATAAAAAACCTGCGGGTTAAGATAATGATTTAGATCGACAGACGAAACCTTCATCTGCAGGGGAAAGCTTACAGTGATTCGAAATAAAAAAACAATATGAAGACAAGTTTTTTAGGAATTCGAGTAAAGACTTTGTTAATACTAGCCAAGGAGAGCTAGAAAATTTGGATACAATGCTTTATGATTCATATTTACATTCGTATTCTCATAAATCAGAGTTTTTTTTTTATTATTTCACACCATACTAAAAAACTTAAATTCTAATCATCTATTAGTTTTCACACTGAAGCCAAGAAAACAAAATCTCATATTTTTATTCAACAGAATTTTCAAACATTACATAACGACTTTTGGTAACTAGTGAAGAAAATTCGTCTTTCGTTATCAAAGGCTCGTAAGGTTGTAATTCCCCATATTTCATTTTTGTTGCAAGTTTATTTAATCGATTAAAATTTATACTTCTTTTTATCAGTCTAATGTGTGTGATTGTAAGCTATTAGACAGCAATAAATATATCACGTTACCATATCTAGGTGCGTAATTATTGGGCTGAGTGCTTTTATGCCCTTATGCTTCATAGACTATTTACTTTTGTATTTATAACTTATTCTTGCATACTATTTTGCTCGTCTTCACAATGAATCGAAAAAAATTATGGTTGATGAATGATGATGGCATAATTCAAACAAATTACGAGACAACTAGCATACAAACTTTACTATTGTCGAACGAAATTCACACTGGAAGTTTTCAACAAGTACCATTAAAATGGCCGATCTTAAATAATGGACATCTGCCTCTGTTCATCTAAACAAGTAAGGATATTCAAAAATAAATATCTTGTCATGACATCACAGGTCTCTTAACAGTCTTTACATTGTTCTAAAGGAATCATAATTATATCAGCGTTTTCGGATGCCTCAAAACTTACGTCAAGAACAATTTTCCCGAGAAAAAAAAATTCTCTAAACTCGTCAAACAAAGACAGTGGGTAGGTGTTTAGGCCAGAAAGCGATCAGACGGATCCATTATTTGACTGTTATAAAAAGAAGTCAATTTTATAAAAAAAATTTCTGTTTATTAAAAACATATTTTTCAGATTTAAAAATAATTAATTTAAAATTTATTGTACTTTATTATGTTATTATGTAATTTAATAAATAGCTGTAATAATTTGATTGTACCAATGTAGCCAAATAATTTTTATTTTAATTGAATAGGTGGTTTCTAGAATAGAAGAATACCAGGTGTGGAATACTTTGTAGTGAAGAAGTATTCTCAACAAGAAGGTAGCCAACAACTATTTGCGTTCTGCCACTTCGTATTTTCATATATAGGAAGCCAATACCTGGATGAACACTGGCGATTTTGTAGCCAGTCTTATAAGTTTATATAAAGGATCTTGGCACATTCACTCAGATGCACATATGTACATATACATATAATATTGCATCATCTGATTACCTACATTGTTTCTTATTAGTCACTAATAAAAAATGAGTAAGACGTTTGCTACAATTCTGTGACATCGCTGAGATCTTTATCTGTCAATTAATCACTGTACAAATCTCGTATATTACCTGTATGTATGTACTGGTAAGAACAGACAAATGTACAAGTGTGTACTAAATTTGTTTAATGTCATAGAGACGAATAATAAGCCAGCCTTTTAGCGGCAACTGTCATCGAGGGGTACGAGCTCCTATACCTCATACAAGTCGGTAATTTCCACACTAGGTATTTAAAATTTTAAAATAAAAAATCTGAAATAAATTAACTTTGTCTAATCATAGTTCAAGGGATAAAGTTATATAAGTGAAGAAATAAAAAATGAGAATTCCTGTAACGCATATTTTCACTGCCATCAAGTGTATGGACATATTTATAGGCTAAAATTTGACACTATCTCATCAAGGCTATATTATGTGATTCATAATCGGTGGGAATATTAAATTATTTACCGTTTTGTTGGTGAGTTTTATTCTTGGAACCTTAATTGAACTTTAGTTCAGAATTATATACCTACAAATGATTTTTTTATCCTTTCTTAATGGTATAAAATGGCTCATTAATCAGACCAATTTTTATTAATTTCTAAAAATCTTGACTGCATAGTATCTTCTATTACCTATACACATAAAATGATGAGCTTTCCTTTTTCTTATAGCATCATGCCACTTCTACCTGATGGATTTGATTCAATGTAGGAGCCTGTGTCTAGGGGTTTTTTTCTAAATTTGGTTTCAAAATATTCATCCTAAAAACTGAAACTAAACTCGAAATTTTCAATGATATTCATTATATAAAATGATAAAAGTTTAATTTATGCTTGTGGAATACCTTGTCGTGAGAGATATTCACACTAGAAGGTTTTCAACAGTATTTGCGTGTTTTGCCACTTCATACAATTAAGTATGGGAGAGCCAAATCCTCGGCAAACACTGACGATTTTTGAGCCGATTCTGAGAGTTTATATACAGGATTTGGTATATGCACACAGACACACATGCATACGTACATGTACGTAATTATGTCATGCGTTACGTCGTTTCTTGCCTCTGTCCAGGTGATAAGAAACGAGCCGTGACATCACCGAGATCGTTATCTGGTAATTGATCTCGGCCCGTGAAATGTATCTTACCTGTACGTACGTACAGGTACGAACATACAAACGCACCAGTATAAATTTGTTTAACGTCATAAGGACGTTTATTGCCAGCCTTTGGGCGGTGACTGTTGTCGAGGGGTGCAAGCTCCTATTACCTCATACAAGTATTGTCCCCACAACTACTCCCCCCCCAGTTTTTGCGCCGCCAAAAATGATAAGTTGCGTGCCTGGGGGGACTTATCGAGTCTTACTGCTGTCGCTGGTCCCTCTCCCATTTTGCCAGAGCTGATCCTACCACGGCGCCTACACACTCGTAAGACAACTTACAAGCGTTAAATCTAGCCTGGTAAAATTCCCAGGTTTGTTGCCCCCTATGTCTGGGCAGTCAGTTTTGGTGTGCCAGACGAGTATATGGATGGGGATGGTAGGATGTTGAAGGAGCAGAGGGGTTTGGTAGTCTTGGCCATTTAAACATCGGGGAGTTCGAATTCCCGATGGTTTATAGTTTAGACTGTGGTGGGAGGAGGGCGTATTTTTTGCACCTCTTCCGCAGGAGGTTGCATTCTCACCTCCAATGTCCCAGGCTGAGGACTCCGGGGTAGGCATTCCACTCTCGGTGTCTTCTCTGGCAACTTTGGCGGTGTGATGAGGGCAGGAAGGCATGAGCAATTCATTCACGAGTATTTCAATCTCCTATTCGCATTCCATCTGTTTGTGGGTCTTTACAGGCTCAGGAACCGGTGGTACAACAAATTGGAAATTTGGAGTCGGGAATGGAGTGTTTATTAGAGACGACATTGTACAAGGAAAAACAAAAAAAAGGAAAGAAAAAGGTGGTAGAAAATTGGCGTGTTTCGATTAACAGCAGAAAAGCGAGTGAAAAAGGTTGTGAGAATATTTTTTGATCGCAGCTTTATTCCAAGTCATTATCTCATATCAGACATGTTCGGAGGGGATATTGCATCAAATATTCTTTAGCTGAAAAGTTTTCCGGTTAAATCTGTCAAGTACAAGCAGAGTTAAGCGTGTTTGAATTTTCGTGTTTTTGAAATTTTGTATCTCACAAAGGAATGCACTCTTTGTTTGTGACGTCACAATTTATTGACTATTTTGTTATCTGAATATTTGTCAATAGAAACACATTGCGATGTTTTCTTCCGTATCGCACGTCGGTTTGTTTATTCGTGTCATATTTTATTTGCACGCACTTGTACTCTGCTTATCTGCGGAATTTCTTTTGTTTGTAAATATTCCCAGATTCTTGCTTATTTTTGTGCGGGTTTGCAGATTTCGCAGCGGATATTAATTTTTGTGAATATTTTTAGTTTCTCCTTGCCAATCTCTCGGATTTTTGAGTTGGAATCTGGTTTTTTTGCTTTTTGCTGCCAGGGGGCATGCCTCTTATTCATGTGCATAAGGGGGCCGATGGATAGTAGTGTATTTTGACGATCTCATCACTAAACTTCACCGTTTTTTTTATTTTTACTTTTTCTACTGGTGATTTTTGTGGTTTATCACCTTTTTTGACCGGTTTGTCCTCAACTTTTTGTGGTTGTGTGATATTGGACTGTGTGGTCTGATTTTTTTCTTCAATTTTCTTTTCTGTAGTCTTCCTTGTTGCTTTTTGGAGCATTTTTTTGTTGTCATTTATGAGGTACGCAGGTTTCAATCTGTCAATTGAAATCGTTTTTTCTTCACCTAAGATTAGTATCCGAAATTCTTGTCATCTCTTGATACAACCTTATAAGGACCGGCGTATGGTTTCTCCAACAAAGATCTTATTTTTTTGTCTCTGACAAACACATGAGATGTTGTGGCCAAGTGTTTGGAGACATAAATCTTTGGTTGGCCATGATGAGCTGCCTGTTTCAAAAAGCTGTTAGCATCAGTCCTTATGTTTTGGACGAGCGTTTCGGGGCTAATTTCTTTCCAGTGGGTGAAAAAGTCCCCTGGTAGGCATAGCTCTTTGCTTAGCGCCAACTGCGCTGCAGAGTGACCTGTGTCCGTTTGAAGAGCTTATTGAAGGCCCAAGAGGATGGTTGGTAGTATGTCCACCCATCTCTTGGTATCGCAAGCCATGATGGAGGCTTTCAAAGCTCTGTGCCATCGCCCAACTTTACCGTTTGCTTGAGAATGGTAAGCTGTGGTGTGATTGTGTTGTGCACCAAGCTTCTTAGACAGCTCTTGGAAGAGCGAGCTTTCGAATTGGCAACCCTGGTCCATAATGATGACTTCAGGTACGCCATAGCGGGCAAACCAGGTGTCATATAACCTGGCAGCTACTGTCGGAGCTGTCACCTTGTAGAGAGGAACTGCCTCTGGCCATCGAGTTGCTCTATCGATCATCGTCAACAGGTATCTGTGTCCTTGGGATGGGGGTAATGGACCCACCAAGTCTATATGTATCGTTTTGAACTGCTCCGTTTGTTTGAAAGATTTGAGAGGCGAACGAGTGTGTCTTCCTACTTTGGACTCTTGGCAATTCAGGCAACTGCGAGCCCATTTGTTGCAGTCAGACTTCATTCGAGGCCAAACAAATCTTGATGCTACTAGTCCAGCAGTGCATTTTGGTCCAGGGTGCGATAGATTGTTCACGCTACTGAAAGCCAATTTGCAATACTTTGTAGGCAGGAATGTCCTATTCTTGCCTGTACTAATGTCGCATGTTAGTAAAACATTAGTACCAGGGATTTTCCTTTGTCTCAATTTGAGAGCTGTGTCATCGTTTGACAACAGTTCTTGCAGTTCTGCATCCCTTAACTGTTCTTTCGCTATTTCAGCGTAAGGTAATTGAGACGGTGCCGAGATGGCTTCGATCCTACTAAGAGCATCAGCTGGAGTGTTGAGTTTTCCACTTATATACTGGATGTCCATAGTCAACTGTCCTATGTAGTCCAATTGTCGAGCTCTTCTCGGGGAAGCTGGTTCTGTCTTTTGCGTGAAGGTATGAGTTAGGGGTTTATGATCTGTATACACAGTGAAACATCTACCCTCTAATTGGTGCCTGAAATGCTTCAACGCAGCAAATATTCCCAGTAACTCCCTGTCGTATGTGCTGTAATTCTTTTCAGTTTTTGATAGTTTTCTGGAGAAGAAATCAAGCGGTAACTTCTTGTCATTGTCCTTTTGGTACAGTGTTGCACCAATAGCAAAGTCGGATGCGTCGGTTACAACACATAACGGCAGACTTTTGTCTGGGTGAGCGAGCAGAGTTGCATTTGGTCAAGACTTGGTACCCGAGAAAGTCAATTTTGGTTTGTTTGTATAAACTTTTTCCAACATTGATGGTAAATCCAGCAGCGTGTATACACTGTATGAGGGTTCTTACATTCTTCTCGTGCTGTTGCTCACTGCCTTCTGAGCAAATGTATATGTCATCCAAATATGCATAAGCAAATGGCAAATCCATAAACAGTCCATTGATGAATCTCTGGAAAGTTTGTGCAGAATTACAGAGTCCAAACGGCATTCGAAGGTATTCGAATAGACCAAAGGGGGTTATGACCGCTGTCTTTGGAATGTCCTGTTCAGCCATTGGAATTTGGTGGAATGCTCAGTTGATGTCGATTTTTGTGAACATCATTTTACCCTTTATATTCGCGTTGAAGTCCATTATGTTTGGGACTGGATAGCGATCAGGAACTGTTTTGGCATTTAAAGCCCTGTAGTCTCCAACAATTCGCCACTCTCCACTTGCTTTTTTGGTCATTTGGATCAGGGAACTCCATGAGCTTTTCAAGGGGCGGCATATGCCTTCCCCTATTATGCGATCATAGTATTCTTGTGCTGCTTTGAGTTTATCAGGCAGTAGTCTGCGGGCTCAAGCATGGCAAGGTGGTCCTTTAGTTTCTATATAATGAACGGTGTCATGCTTATAAGTTGGATGCCTGCGAATCGATGGTTGAGTGACTCCAGGATAGTCTGACAGAATCTGTAGAAATTGTTTGTCGACTTTAGTGCAGCTAGATATGTTGGTGTCCAGTTGGTACGCTAGCGTTTTGCCTTCCACCCATAGACCAGTATTATTGTCTATGATCTTTCCATTTTTGAGGTCAATGACTAGGCTGTAGTGCGCGAGAAAATCTGCGCCCAGGATCGGAGTTGGAACGTCCGCAATTGTGAAGGACCATGTCATGTCTCTTCGCAAACCGATGCTTACTTTGCTGGATTCTATTCCGTAAGCTGGAAGGTTTTGACCATTCACAGTTCGGAGGTAGTATTTCGGAGGAAATGCCTTTTGGTTTTTACTTACTGGCAAAATGCGCAGGTCAGCACCTGAGTCAATAAGGTAATGTCTCCTGTTTGTCCTGTCCTTGATGAACAGGCGGCGTGAATATTTTTTCGAGGGATCTTCAGCCACATAGACAACCCCTCTTTCTAGTTTGACGGCTTATTGTATGTTTTTCCCCACCATTGGCATCTGTTATTGCACTTGGTGGCCTCTGCGCCAAATCTATTGTGAAGAAAGCAGGATTTATCATCCCAATTTTGAGACCGGGGTTTGGGGGATGATGTTCTTCTAGGGGGAGTTGGACTCTGACCCCTGGTATAATTGCTCTTTCGGTCTCTTGACCTGGATTTTCTGTCGTTATTTCTGTTGTTGTTGCTCCTGCTTTTTGAGCAGTTATTACTTCTACCATTTCCTGAGTTATTATTGTTGTTCTTCTTTTTTATTTTGGTAGTCAGCTGAGCTATTTGGGCTCTAAGCTGAGCTAGTTCTCCGGTCTCTGCCAATACTGCACAAATCGAGGATGTTGATCTCGAATGTTCCAGCGCACTATCGGCACTTTTTGCCAAAAAGTCTAGGTCCTTGGAATTGTTGATTACCATGGTACCCACAGCTGCCAGACACTGCACAACATTTTGGGGCAGTTGTTTGCAGAACTGGTTCCCAATGACGGATTGTGATACGATATTATCGGCCTTTTGTCTTAATTTGGCCATGAAGATGGAGGGTTTATCGTCTCCCATCTTCATTCCACCCATGACATCATCGATTATCTGGTTTTGGGTCTTACCAAATACATTGCGAATTTTCTTGCAGAACCAACTGTACTTTTCTGCTTCTGCCAGAGGGCATTCCATGATATCCGGAATGCGGCATATTATTTCTGCGGGCATGCCGCTGCAAATGTGTGTGTACTTCTGGTCGTTCTGTAGGTTCTCTGTTTTGAAACGACCTTCGAGGAGAGTCAACCAGAGTTCTACCTCATTTGGCAAAAATTCCGGAATCTCGATCCTCCACCTTTGGATTGCAGGGTTCTGCAGATTCTGCATCTGCAACAGCTGTAGTAGCTGCGCAAGCACTTCGGGGGTCAACTGTGGTTGACCACTTCCACCTGTCCCAGGCTGATTTGATGTCGGGTTTGTCGTACTTCCATTTCCGTTTGTATTGGGCATTGTAATTTGCTGTGTCTGTTTTGAGTTACTTCTGGCAAAGGTTCCACGAGACTCTGTCCGTTGTCGGTCTGGGGTCAAAGGGTCGGAGTGTTTGCTCAAAAGACGATCACTTCTGAGGATGACAGCTGTTGTCTCGTTTGGGTTGACAACAGCTCCCAAACGCAAGGCTTCTGGCCTCCGGAGTCGTTTTTGTTTTTCCGTAGTCTCAAAGACTTCTGAGTCTCTTGTCAAAGCTGGAGGAGTTGGTGGATGAGGGCAACTTTGTTCCTCCAGGTCTACTTCTCTTGGTTCCCTTCCTGCAAATATATTTGGAAGGGGGTTTAATTTCCCACTTTCAAAGTCAGGCCTCTGCTTCGACAGCCAAAGGTGTCTAGGTCTATGAAAAATATTTGTATCACAAGCAAGTAACTCGCCAATGCACCACGCCTATTTTTAAAATTAGCACAACGCGCCTAGACACCCACGACATAGCCAAAAAATCACGTCGGGGTCACCACTGTGGAATACCTTGTTGTGAGAGATATTCACACTAGAAGGTTTTCAACAGTATTTGCGTGTTCTGCCACTTCATACAATTAAGTATGGGAGAGCCAAATCCTCGGCAAACACTGGCAATTTTTGAGCCGGTTCTGAGAGTTTATATACAGGATTTGGTACACACACACAGACACACATGCATACGTACATGTATGTAATTATGTCATGCGTTACGTCATTTCTTGCCTCTGTCGAGGTGATAAGAAACGACTCAGCGCATTTGGAACCGGGCCGTGACATTACCGAGATCGTTATCAGGTAATTGATCTCGGCCTGTGCTATGTATCTTACCTGTACGTACGTACAGGTACGAACATACAAACGCACCAGTGTAAATTTGTTTAACGTCATAAAGACGATTATTGCCAGCCTTTGGGCAGCGACTGTTGTCGAGGGGTGCGAGCCCCTATTACCTCATACGAGTATTGTCCCCACAATGCTAAAAAAAGTTTATTTTTCTGGTTCTTTTGGGAAATTCGGTTTTGAAAATTCCACCCAGAAAGCTGTAATCATGCTTGAAAGTTTCAGTGATGTCACATATTATGAAAAAAAGTAAGTTTCCCTTTAAAAAATTTCATTTTTGCTTCAAATATTTTCTAGGTCATTTGAAAAGTTTGGTAGCAGAAACTCTACTTTGAACATTATAATCGTGCTAAAATTTTTTAATAATGTCACATAATTATGGAAAAATCAATGTTTAACTTTGAAAATTTTCATTTTTGTTTTGTCAAAATTTTGTTTACAGAATATTAAATTTCTGGAAATTAGATTTCGAAAGCTCCGAAGCTTCACCATTAGAACTGAAATCAACCTCAAAAGTTTCACTAATTGGACATTTTGGAAGAATAAAATTTCCACTTTGAGAAATTTCATTTTTGTTTGAAAGGTTTTGTTTTCAGGCTCTTTTGGGTTTTGAAAGCTCCCCACCCTGAAATCTGTAATGAAGCTCAACAGTTTCGATGATAACACATAATATGAAAGAATCAAAGTTCAACTTTGCACAGTTTCATTTTTCTTTGAAGGATTTCATTTTCAGGGTCTTTAGTAAATTTTGGTTTTGAGATCTGATAGCTGTAATTATGCACAAAAGTTTTGATAGCGTTACATATAAAAGAATTTTGGTTCGTTGAGAAAAATTTTATTTTTTATTTTAAAGATTTTCAGAGCACAAGTTTTATTTTTGTTTTGAATGGTTCATTTTTAAGGTCTTTTGAGAATCTAGGCCTGAAAGTTCAACCGTGAAAGCTGTAATTTAGGTTCAAGAGTTTTGATGACATTATATACTTTTGATAGAATGAATATATATTTTCTGAAAGTTTCGTTTATTCTTTGAAAAGTTTTATTCAGAGTCTTAAGAGAATTTGGGATTTTAAAGTTTCACCCTGAAAGCTGCAATTCAAGTCAGAGATTTTCACAGCGTCATATAATTATGGAAGAATAAAGGATTAACTATAAAAAATTCGCTTTGAGAAGTTTCATTCTCGTTTGGTTTTGAAAGAGAGAGAATGTTGCGTGTTTGCTGCTTGTAATTCATAAAAAAATAACAATATTTACGGCGTATGCGTACTCATTTGATTGTGCATCAGTGTATTGCAATTTGCCATCATCGAAAATCAGTAGGCATTGGAATACGAATTGTAGTCAAAAATTTTCCAATTATTGATCAACAACGAAATATTTACCAATTCTAGACAAATTTTTTCTGCATTTAATAATTTTGGGGATTATTTGTCTAATTTTACTAACAACACAATTTGACATTTTATTTAAATTCAAAAACGAAATGATGATTCAGGAACACATCGTTGGTATATTGAAGAATACACTTAATAGATTAATTTCTTTTTTCACAAAGCGATATTTTTGTAAATAAAATTCTACAGACAAACAATAACAGAGCAGATACTTTACCTTATTTTACGGTTACTTAAATTCTTAATTAATAATTCAATTTAAAATTAATTTAATTTTTTTTTTAATTTTCATATTTCACACGAGTGTAGGTTTAGTGTACTTACGATGATTTCATCACGTTATCTCTCGGACATTATTGGCATTGATTTGTTCGAAATTGAGTAAAAAAACACTGTTTTCATGGATTCTTATAGTTTGAAGATCACCTTTTTAATAACGTTTCAAATAACTTTGAAGATACGCCTATTAATATCGTTTGGTTTAAATGTCTGCACATGCAGAAAAAAAATTGGCATGCTTTCAAATGACGTAAAAATTGCCAAAATTTATACTAGTGCTCTGTTCTGTGTTTTTTTTTACTAGCTTATCATTATCCATCATTGATTAAAAACGTAAGTTTATATAAAAATAGGCGACCGAAATTCCAAAATAAAATTGTAAACAAATTTAGTTGATTTGAGGTACGAGAATTCTGGTTTTAGAATAATACATACAACTTGAAATTGAAAAAAGATTTTTAGCTGCTAATGCAGCGTGTTGTGAGAGATTAGTAATTGTTCGAAAATAAAAATAATTAGGTATAAATTTAAAGAAGGATTATACGAAGGCTTTGAAAATTCACTCGTTGGTGGAATTTTCACGAGAAAAACTAACAAAAGGGATAATATTATTTTATAATTTTTAAATCTGAATATCAATTTTATTCATAAGTTTTATCACATGCGTCGACTTGGTGTTTTTTTTCTTTTTTTTGATTGTTGACTTCCTAATAATTTTGTGAACTAAAATAAGTATACATTATATTGTTTGTACCAATATACAAAGTTTACAAAAATCTTTTGCTATGAAAATAACTCGATAAAAACTGTAGAAAAATCCGTGTACAGAAAATTGCATACTCTCAAATTGAAGGTATTGTGTTAAAAATATTGAAAAATCACAATTTTCAACCCGTGACAGCATAAATGTTAATCAACGGAATAACTTTTGATTAAGGCAATTGGTAGTATTGATTTAGCCGAAAAAAAAAAAATCATATCGTCATGTTTGGCTCCCCTCAAAATTGTCGGAGCTGAAACATACTGAAAATTCAGTCTTTTTGGACTTGTAGTTTTCTGATTTTCAATGTGTTTCAGCTTCTTCAATTTTGAAGATAGGCAAAACATGGTCATATAATTTTTTTTTTTGGTCTAAATCAGTGACACGATAGTTATTGTACATTCGTGAATTTTTCTCTTGGTCTATAACTAAATTTTTTCTACATTTACTTACTCGCCTAACGATGTTCGGATTCCCTTTTTGTATAAAATTATTAAAAATTCAAGCCCTAAATTGAACGTAAACAAACACGTTTTCACATTTTGTCCTCATCCCCCACAATAATTTTTCTAAGTAAGCCACTAATTTCAAGATCTGGTTTTCTTTATGTTTCAAATAGTGTAAACATTAAAATTCATAAATCGAATAGAAAATTATCACCTTCTTTGAGAAAACATTTTTATAATAAGTCTTGCTTGTAAAATTCTCTCCAATAAAAATTTCGAAAAATTGAAGGCACCAATGACATAATCGCTCAACATTTTTTCAAGCCTTTTTACTCACACAATTCTAATATGATTACTCTTAAAATGAGACTGCCTTCATAGTTTCGCTTATCCACTCATATACTGTTGGCATATTTTTATCAATCCAGCTGAACTTTGTTCTAGGTTGCAAGATTTGATAAGAAAATTTAAAAACTGTTCACTTGAACATTCGAGCATTTATTTAAATTTATCGATAAGTTTAGTGTATAGTTATAATAAATAAAAAAATATTCTAAATTTGCAATTGAACGAACGAGATCTAAGATAAAAGGTAGATAACATAAGACAATAATTATTCTTTTTCTTTTGTTTTGCGATCAAAATTTAAAAATATGTTATATAATATAATTATGCTTCACTATGGTAAGGTAGAGTTCAACAAAATTTAAATTTAGGTAAAATCATTGAAACTTTTTGAAGTGAAACTTGCTTGCGTACGTGAAACGTTTCACCGTGATCGCGAGAGCTTGGCTCGTTCAACTCCAATTGATTCATTTAACAAAAATTAATGGAAGTTTCACTACAACCGTGTGTACCGTCACACACCCTTTTTTTTTTTTTTTTTTTTTTTAACAGTCAATTTCAAAAAGGAAAACAATAACAATACAGTTTAGTGTGAAGATAATTTTTCAATTTAACCAAAAGATATCGAACTAAATTTTTAAAGAAAACAATTTTTAAACTATTATACGTCATCCTATATATACCTTTTTAAGACAAAAAATTACCTAAAAAAGATAAACAAACTTCATCATTCTGAGGAAATTATTACTGATCAAAATATGTGCCCTAATATTGTGAGTGAAGAAATTTTCGGTGTTTCCTGAATTTTACGTGTGCCAATTCGAAAAAATTTACATAACATTGAATTGCAATGTATGTATAAGTAGATATGCATACGATCGATAAATATTGGAAGCGTTTCCTTTTGTTTTCAATGTCTTTTTCACTTTCTTTTATCTCCCTCTCTTTCTTTTTTTTTACATGATTTCAAGTGCGGAATTCGCAAAGTCGAGCATACAGTCAGCGGTGCCAATTGCGATCAACAAAAATACATGCGATAGAAATATAAAAAAAAACAGACACAGCCAAATTTTATTTTTTTATTACAACTGAAGCGAGATGCATGGGAGGGGAAGATACTACAGGATGTTAAATTCACTTGAGTCGTGAGATTATGAAATGGGTTGGGGTTGTTAACAGCGGAAGGAACAGTTTTGCCATGGCAGTGGTCAGTTCGCAGGTATTTAACCATGTTTTCAGATTGATAAATAATGGCTGTAGTCTATCCATCCGTCAGGAAATCATAGTTTTAGGTTACGAATATACTGGCAGTAAGATTTTTTAAGTATGTTTTGAACACCCGAAACTGAATAGTCAAATCCTTATTGAGCTACTACATCACATAGACCCTGTTGTCGCAAAAGAAAATATAAATCCTTTTATTCATTAAGGCCGAACATTATTCATGTCATTTGGATATATTTTTTTGAAGAAGATATTAGAAGCTTAGTCCAATTTCGTATACAAGCATACAACTGAAAGAATGCCATTTGGTCGTTTGATTCAGATTAACTTCTGAATAAATCTGAAACAATCTTCCAACGAATTTAGGAGAAAAAAAAAATATTTTATTGCCTTTCGATAAATTTTAAATTGTTGATAAAGAGCTAGATTCCAATTTATTTTGATAAGTGATAATGATTTTGTAAGATAGGTAGACTTAAAATTGTTCTCTACAAATGAATAATTCTCAGACAATTCAGATAAGCATTAGAAATACCAATGTGGTATGCCAAATAAGGTTTTTATCTGCCATATAAACTGGGTTGTCACCGATTTCACAAGTTTCACAACCAGATACTTACCTTGATTAATTTACTAGATGAAGGTAATGATATACCAGACATATGATATCTGAAGACGAAACCATTAAAGAAATATGTTTTACCGATGAAGAATATAATGGTAAAATGAAGAATATTGACATTAAAGAAAACAAAAGTATAACAAATAAAGTAATTAGAAATTTTAAGATACTATATGTTAATGGTGTCCCACAGTGAGAAATTCTAAAATTCACCATGGTGGTGAAAAAGTGGAAGAGAAAGACCCAGGGTTTGTTCTCGCCAAACTCCTGCAATTTTACTTTAAATTAGTCCCACAAAAGATCGAAAGTTTTACCTACTTTCACATATAGTAATTGCCTTTTTTCTCAAGGATTGTCCACCGGTAAATTAACCCATGATTCCCCCGCCAATTTTCCCGCTAAAGTGATTGCTCTACCTTGACATTATCTTACAAAATAAAATCAAGACGATAGAAACAAAATATCGGTTATATTTGAAAAATACCACTAATACTTCAGAAGGTGATCATATTTTTAAAACCAAACAAGGTACGAAAACGAGCAAAATCAAAAATCAAACAAAATACAAAGTTAAACTGTCGACAAAATTTCACAAAAGGCAAAACATTTTACAAGTACAAAACATATATGATAAAATTTTATAGAACATCCTTGGGATTTGTTGAAGCAAAGCTGCTAAACGGAGTAATTTCTTCCATTTTCATAAAGTTTGAGCGGCAAGCCCCAAAAATTCGTGAGAAAGGTAGAAATCACTTTATCTAGTTCCACTTTTGATAATAGCTGAACAGAAGACCAGGTTGCGAACAGAAATAGAAAAAGATATGGGGAAACAACGTAAAATAATAAACTCAATTTTTCAAGAGAATATTTTAATAAATTAATTATATTGATTTAAAAATTTTATGGATACCCCATTGGATTTCAGAGTAGAAAGTACTTGGGGAAAGAATGAGAGAGATCAAATTAAATCAGATAAAAATACGATTTATTATTAATTCAAATTACTAACTTACCAATATACTGCATTACGAATTACGGGTTATTCTCTATGCCGTAGAAGACCTAACGACGGGGCTGTCTCTTGAAAGATTGGCAACTGAACAAATTACTTTTTATTGTTGACCGGTATACCTTTACAAATGATCCAACATCAAACCCCCCCGTTCTATCCACCCTTCCAATTAAAAATTTGATGGCTTTACACTTTTATAAATGTAGTATTGCAGTCCACCCTTCCACCTTTCTTTTATACACACAAATGTGTTTCGTCTTTCTCACTCCTCTTTTTTGGGTTAGCGTTACATCTTCATCGTTTATGTCCACATATTCCTCGGATCCATGGCCGTTTAAATTTTTCCTATAGAGAACTTGCAGCCTAAAAGCTCTTCGATGAAAAAAAGGTGATTATTTTTTTCCGTTTTTCGCTAGACGTACGGTAAGTACATGGAGATTTTTAATGGATTTTTCAAAAAGCTTTCCGTAGGTTTTAGGAAAATTGGTTGAGCGACACAATGAATGTGTCATTGCCTGTGTACCGAATACATACCAAAAGTCATCTAATAAAAAAACAGAAATAGTAAGACTAAGAAAAATAGTGAGATTGAGTGTCCCTATTAATGTGGTACATATTTATACTTTTTATTTTATTTATTTTTGACGCTGAATGATGGTTTTGGTTGGTTTCAGGTGAAGTATTGCGTGTAACATCGAATTATTACGTATGAGGCGTTGACGGTAATAATATCAGTATTCCATTCTTAATCTAAATTTAAACTTTATTCCTTCGTTGACCTTCTCACAGAAGGTTGATCCAATAAAATTAGTTTTAATATTAAGATATTGAAGGATAAATAATTGCGCAAAATTTGTTTTTAAAACATATTCTTTCATTATTATCACATTTGCTAATTTACGGCATTGAAATTGAACGATTTTTAATGAAACTTTCGTTAATTTAGATAGGTAATACTTTTAAAAAAAAAAAAAAAACTCTCTCGTAGCAAGCAACGCAAGAAAATGTAGGTGTTCCTAAGCAAAAAAACAAATAAATAATTGAATATTTGATGAAATTGAATTAAGTATGTGAAACTTAATAAAATATTACTTGTCGAATAAAATAACAGCAAGAGTGTTTTGATGATAGTTTTTTTTACCCAGTTTGATTGTAAATAGGGTATTAAAATTGACATTATTGTGGCGTTAGGGGGAGAGGTCATGAAAATTATCCGTTTCATGAGAAAAGAAAACGATTGGCTCAATATTCTCATTTTGACCTAATTTTATGTATACATATATTATAATATATATGTATGTATGTATGTATCGCCCAAAATTTTGGGTTCACGGTTTCGTGAAAACTACCAAGTGGACATGGCTGAAATTTTCACGAGAAGTGAGGTATCCAAAACTGAGAATGTAGAATTAAAGTCGTCAGCTACTTATATACTTAAAATAATTTCAACCGTTTTTGCTCCACCCTATATAGTTACTTTTATTTTTATTTTTTTTACTTTTACCTTCTTCTGACTTTACCGATAATTTATCCATTTATCTGTAGTGTATTTTTCTCTATTATATTCTTGTACATGACTTTTCCTGACAACTAAATTAAACTGCTCTTCCAACTCAGATAAGATTTCTCCAATTCTATTTCTTCTAAATTCGATCTATTCTTTCCTTTTGGTTGTTGAAAGACGAATCAGTCCGTTAATGATTACGAAACAAAATATGGTGTGTGGGGACCAAGATTCCCTTCACCCTTTTTTATGGGCCAGGACCTGTTGTTAACAGATGAGGCCACAGACCATCTCCACAGCCAAAATAATTTGTGGATCGCACTTAAAAACACAAGCACATTGCCTATATGAAAATATAGATGACAGTGGTTATGTAAATACTTATGTACTGCCAACGTCAACCAATGACACATACGTATTTACATACGGCCAGATAAAGTACGTGATACATGTATCTATGTACACGAGACAAAAAATGAACGGTCTTCATGACCAAATTAATGAGAAGGGGAGATAATATTGTTTCCTCGATGGTCATTGCAGATTGATTCTACACACAATTACCTACCCAGATAGTGCAAGCTCTAGGTGCATTAAATCTAACCACTGCATCTACTGATGAAGAATTAATGAATTTAGCAAAAGCAGCTGAGACAGCAATGGAATACAATGGCAAAAATATAACAACAATAAGTGCCACCTCAGCCAGCCAAAATGAAATAGCTGAACTAAGAACAGAAATAAAATCATTAAGAAATAGGCAAAATCAAATGACACACAACAGTCAAAGTTGTTTTCAAAATAGTAGGAATAACTATAAAAATAGATCCAAAAGCAGAAATTGAAAAGATAGACGTCCTTCAGAGATCCCAATAATAGATGGAAATCTTAAATCCCTTATCAAACTCCTCCATGGAGAAATAGATCTCCAAATAAGAAAGATCCCAATTGGAGACTAGACTATTATTTTTATCACGGTAAATATGGTGAAAAAGTAGATGTTTGTAATTCTCTCTGCTGATATTTTGCTGAATAATTGGCCACAGACAAAACATGCAAAAAGGAATTACTGACAGCTTTTGGAAAATTATACTCATAATATAAAACAAACTAGAGGGAGGGGAAATATTGACAATAGCTACCCCTTCAACCAAATACTCTTGCCCACTGTTCATCAAGGACAGGACTAAATGGAGGAATTTCTAACTGATTCTGGTGTAGATGTTAATATCCTACTTTATCATGCTATTCATTGGCAAGAAGCAATTCTGCTAACTAAAATGACAGCCCCTACAGTGGCTACTGAAATTCACACCAACCAGATTGCTAGATTTGCAGTGCCCCAAATCATTACCACCAACCAAGGATGAAAATTCAATAGTCAACTTTTTAATGAATTAACAAAAACCTTGGGTGCGAAATATTAGGCTACCATTACTTACCATCCACAATCCAATGGAAAAGTAGATAGGTGGCACAGGCCACTAAGAGTCATAATAGTGGCATCCAATACAAAACAATGGATAGACGTATTTCCTACCATCCTATTCAGCCGACAATCAGCCTTACAAAATGATACTGGTCATTCTGCAGCGCAGTTAGTGCTATGTAATGAATTACTCCTACAGGGTGATTTCTTTTTCAAATCAGAGGAAATTAATCCCAAAATATAAAAATAAAAATTAAGAAAAAGTTAAAATTCATTAACAACATAAAAATCAACATATATAACCCTAATTAACCCATAAAACCTAAAAAAAGAGGTGGGCCATTAGGCAGTTACAAAAAACAAAATCAAACACCAAAAAGACAATTAAACAGGTTAACCAAAGGCTAATGTTAGAAAAATAAAATTCCTATTATTAGACCAGCATAAGCTAAAACCTAAAAATACATCATAAAATAAACACCACAATTGATAGTCATATCTAAAGACTTTACTTCAAACACAAAATCAGAAACTAAAAACAATTTTTGAAATATTCAAACACCACTCAAACACATTATAGCATACAGATACATATCATATTTAAAAGTCAAAATATATCATCAATAAGAAACCTCCAAAGATCAAATTTTAAATTCCTCCGTCACTGGGATTTGTATTGGAGACGATCAGTTAGAAAATACGAGAATAAATTACAAAAATAAAATAAATAAATCCACATGCACTTTATAAAAATAAAAATTAGCTGTCATAACGAAAGGAAAATCTCAAAGTGCAACAAAAATGTTTCTAATGTTGCACACACCAAAACTCAATATCATGAATGATGTAATCATACATCATTATGATGAACTCTCACAGGTATTTCAAATCCGTGTAATTCAAGTTTACGCAATTGCATTTGTAATGAAAAAAATATGAGCAAACAAAATTGCAAATAATTGTCCAAATATTGTTAAGTAGGGTATGAAAATACTCGTCTTGATGCCCTGACATCAACTGTATAGAAACTGTTGTGGTAAAAATTGGACCAAACTAAATCTTATAAACTGAAAGACTGATCATTCATTTGTCGACAGTTCTTCTCGTCACATAAATTTTTTTTCTTTAAAGTATTCTTGCTTTATCACTTTTGAGTTCTCTCACATCTTGTGAATACAGACATTCACCACATTTTTCTTTTTTGCAATTTGTTTTGCATTTCATCTTCTTGAAACAATATGTCTTTGAACCCCACCAAAATCAATTACTTGACTATGAGGAAATTCCCCCTCTGAGAAGAGTTTGAATGGAACAAAGCTGAGCATGACTCAATGCTCACCACCATCCAAACCAATCTGGTAAATGCCCCATCACTTAAACCTAATATCAGCACAATTGTGCAAGAAAAGACACAGCAAATTCTTCGCATCACTCCTACCAGTGAGGGCACATCTGCTGGCCAACTATCTAAAGTCATCCCTATGGAAGTTGACCAAGCGAGGAGTTTTATTAAGCCAATTTGCTCCAGAATCACAACCACAAGGTCCAAAACCCAAATTTCACATTTTGCCTCAAGACATACTCTACATTTCAATTCTTGATCCAATGACCTTCAGGTGACAAAGAACAATCAGTTTAAAAAGAAATTTTACAGATCCAGGGCCCTCTACCAACAGAAATGACTTCTGACTTATCATGCAAGTACCTTAACCAGCCATACCTCAGGCCAAGCCCTAAATGACATCTTCTTTGGAGGGAATAATGATAAAAGACAACCCACAGCAAGAGGACATCCTTCAGTCCATCAGTCCTTCTAATAAGATGGTGACTTAGTTTTCACATTGTAAAAACTAGGGAGGAATGGCTGTGGGGACCAAGACTCCCTTCATCCTCCTTTACAGGCTTGGACCCGTCATCAACAGACAAGCCGCAGACCATCTCCGCTTCCTAAATAATTAGTGCATCGCACTTAAAAACACATGTATGTCATTTGTATAAAAATATAGACGACGACAGTTACATATACATACCACCTACATCAACTGGTGGTACATATGTATTTACATACCACCAGATAAATTACGTGATACGTGATACTTATACTTATGTATATGTAATGGGACAATGTTCATTTGCCCAGTGAGTTTATGCTGACTAGTGATGTAGGTACTAAATGGGATGGCTATCTGTACTTTGAAATGAGAGGTTCCCAAACACATAAAAAAACTTTCCCCAGTGAAAAAATATTTTCTGTTGTTGAACATTTCTGCTTTCATAGGCTGAAAATTGTGACTGTCAATGTTCGATCTTCAATTAGGGAATATGCAACTTTTTATACATACTTGTACGGGGATTTTTTTCTGTTTTATTTAGTTCTATTCTTACTTACCAGCTTGCCAAACAAAATCTAGACCCCTTGTATCTACGTATAAACATATAAACTTTTGAGGAGATGATGTTTTTGGGGTTTGGGTTCAATGATGGGAAAAAGTAAACAGAAATGTTCTTGATGTTATGACAGGACACTATTAGCATATTAAGGTAAATTCTGTGAAATTTATGCCTGAATAATTATGTCAATCTATATCACACATATGGTCGAATATTCAGAATTTATAGCTCAAAACTAACTGGCACTGTAGCCCCTGAACACAGCATAATACTTCTCCCAGTACAGGTTATTGGCAGAAATATATGTGCCTTAAATATGCAGAAAGGTAATTCTGCATTGTGTTGGAAAAAATAAAAAAATATGCAAAAAAGAGAAAATTGATAACTATTTTTAAAATTTCTCCAACAAAATCTACTGAAATTACTAAAGTTGACACTAATTTAAAGGCTTTGTAATAAAATTACTATATGGAATTGACGTAAATACCCTACAAGCTTGCATGATGAAGAAATGGAGCGCTTACTTTGATAATCATAGTGCCTAGATCTTGCTGCAGAAATTTTAATCAGAATATTTTCTCTTTTTTGTGCATTTGTTTACAACATGATTGAATTTAGGATAAATAAAAATTTTTGGTTAGGCTCTACTCATCTATCTAAAATTCACTTTACAGTTTGTTGTAAATTGAGTTAAAAAAGAAAACTGTAGCTACACTTTATAATTTCAGGCAATTTCAAAAAAAAAAAAAAACTCTAACGCAGCCATACTTTCCTAGAAAACTTAGTTTATAAATTATCATCATAATTTAATAAAAAAATCTGTATTTTCAGACGTATAAAATAATTTTCAAAAATAATCGATAACTATCGATCTATCAACATTTCAATGATAAAGTTTCAAGAAAAAAAATTATGAAATAGTATGCATAAGTATCGACATCTTTGACAAAAATATTGGTTTATATCAATGTTTTATTGCTAAAGTGTTAGTGGATTTTTTGAAAATTAACAAAGTAATAGTCACAAAACTTGTTCCTATGTGTCAATCCTCCATATAAATTCAATCCTTTTTTTAAAGTAGTTTTCTCGTAACATTGGAAAAACAGCATTAACAATGTTTAATTTCCATAATTTTTTTTTTTTTTTTTTTTTGTAAAAACTATTAAGTCAGTAATCATTAAATTTTCACCAAATCCGCATTTCCTGTATGAAATTCATCTGCCACTGAAATTTCAATGCTCTTTTTCTCGTAGTTTTCTCAGAATTATGCAAAAACTTATTTTTCAAGAATTTTTTTCTATTTTTCTTCAAAATGACTTCACCAGTAAACACCAAACTTATTTCAATCTCCTCCTATATAAGTACTGCCTTTCATGAAAATTCTAATTCAATCCCTTTCACTGTTTTTTCAAAATCATGAAAAAATCACTTTTCAGGAATTTTCTATTCTCCAGTTTTATCTGAAACTATTGAACAAATAGTCACCAAACCGCTATCAGACGCAATTTTTTATAAAGACTAGCTTTTGCGAAAACTATGGTTTGTTAAGGAGGTATATTTGACAATCCTCCTATAGTCAGGACAGTATTTTGTTCAACTAACCTGTTCTAATGTGGTTGGAACCTTAGCTAAAATCATCTTACATAGGATGGTAGTCGAGACAGAATTAATTACCACTCTGCCCTAATAGCCTGCCAGGTAATTCGTGGACTCAAATTTATACCATGCTCTAATTAATTTTTATATTAGATGAACCATTGCTATCAATCACAGTATCTACTTATAAACTCAGCATTTTATCTGAAAACCACAGCAAACATCTTAAGTGTATGTATTAGAGAAAAAGGTGGAAAGTGAGAGATAAAATAGAGTGGGAGTTTGAAGAGATGTATAGTGGAGAAAATGAGTGAAAAAGAAATAATAGAAATATTGTGATACGGTGGCTATGCATTTCAGTGAGGAAAGGAGAAAGCAGAAGACAATTTGAAGAGTATGAAGATTGTGAGAAAAAAGGAAAAAAGACAGAATAAAACAAGTACAGATGACAAAAATAGGGAACAAATGGAAGAATGAAGAGTGAAGAGGAAGAAGACAGAAACAAACAGCTGGGGCAGGTGGAGCAGGTGGAGTAGAAAAAGGTGAGTATTGAATATATTATTATTTGATGCGGAGAAATTTTGGATGTCAAAGAAATTATCAATTGCTGTTGAAAAGTATTAAACTGAGGAATTAAATTTATTGCTGTGTTCTCGGAAACTAACTAATGAATAGGCATAAAACTTATTTCAGACTTGTACTTGTATAATAACTGTCTTTTGTATAAATTTCAGTCTCATTCAATAAGTATTTTTCTCTAGCAAACTTTTATTTTCCATTTGTTTTAAAAACTACTGAACTAATCGACATCGAACTTTTATCAAATTTGGTCCTATGTAAGGTATACCTCTCGTGAAAATTTCAACCCTATTCCTTTCGTTGTTGTCTAAAAACCACGAATACAAAATTTTTCAAATAACGTTTCTTTTCCAGTCTTCTCAAGAACTACCTAATTAATAGGCAAGAAACTTCCAATCATACTTTTACTTACATAAGGACAATGATCTTTTGTGAAAATTTCACTCCTATTCCTTTTGTTGTTTTTTCAAAACCACTTTTCCAGGAATTTTTCATTTTCCAGTTTTCTCAAAAACTACTGAACTAATAGGCAATAAAATTCTATCAGACTTGTACTTGTATAAGGAAGAGGTTTCGTGATAACTTCAGCCTGATTCCTTTCGTCGTTTCCTCAAAACCACTTTTCCAGCAATTTTTTGTTTTCAGGTTTTGTCGGAAACTTCTGACGCGATACGCAACAAACTTCTTTCAAACCTGCTCATATAATATGAAAACTGTCTTTTGTGAAAATTTCAGCCCGATCCCTTTTGTCGTTTACTCTAAACCACCTTCCAGGAAATTTTTGTTTTTCATTTTTCTCAGAAACTACTGAAGCGATAGGCACCAAACTTCTTTCAAACCTGCTCTTATATAAAAACTATTTCCCTTGAAAATTTCAGCCCATCCGCTTTGTAGTTTTTCCAAAACTGGGAACTCAACATTTGTATAATACATTCTTAACCATACATAAAGCTGGTCCCACACGATGCGCGTATTCGGCGAATGTTATTCCGCAAATATTCGGCCGAAACATTTGCCTCGCTGCTTTGCGGCTCCTACATTACACCATGAATATACGAACTTATTCACGCACGTCATGTAGGAGCCATCTGCAAGCATTCAAATATTCGTCATCCCTTTGACTCGCGAATTATTTACGGACAACTGCCAGAACCTAGACGAATGGTCGCCGAATGTTCGGCAATGCCGAACATTTGCATTGGTATTTCTCCCACACGATGCGCAAATGTAGACGAATGCCAAATGTTTGCCAAATACGCGCATCGTGTGGGACCGGCTTAACATATAATTATGTACACATACTTACATAAATAAATAAAAAATTAGGTCAAAGTGGGAAAATGGTAAATATCGTTTTCTTTTTTCATGAAACGGATATTTTCGTCATCCCCACCCCTAATCTTTTTGTGAGGACGATGTTAATACGCCCCCCCTCCGTTTGCAAGCAAACAGGGAAAAAACGAAAAAAGTTGTTGATCGTGAAGAAAATTACGCGAAAAAATTTTTTTTTTCAACTTCATATAATTTAATGAACTGCTATAAATTTCTAGCAATACCTATAGGTACACCGACGGAACGGTTTACGCAAGAATACTGCACGAGTAAAATTGGTTTACTGGAAGTTCCGGAATCGACGGATGAACCGTGTGATAATGCTCTTGTCTTGTGCCGCCGGTAAGTTATACGAAATACCCGTCTCGGAAATGAGTAGGTACCTAAATGACGACTAAAAAAGAAGAGAGAAAGAAAAAAAAAAAAAGAAGAAAATAAAGAAAAACGACTACAAGAGTACAAGAAGAGAATGTATATATACGTGTATAATATGTACATATAGTAGGTATATAATAATGGAATGCGGAGAGCGAAAAAAATTATATATATATATATATATATATATTATATTATTATATTGCCGTATATTACATTGGCTTTGGTCTGGTCGTGGAGAAATGGAAAGAGACGAAGTACACGGCAGAGCGAGAAGACAGTGAAGGAGAGCAGAAGAATGGTCGAGCATTGCCTTCTTTCGCCGTGTTTATTTATTTGTTAGATAATCTGGCACATACGTGCGCCATTTCGACGTGGGAGAAAGAAAGGCATTGACCCATATTCGAGAAAACCGCTGACGGTTATCGAGAAGGGTAAAGTAGGCTATATGACAAGGAAACAGCATCGCGTTTGCCCTCTCTTTGCAAAAAGACGACAACCAAAAAAAAAAAAAAAAAAAAAGTTGGAAAAAGTGGGAGCGATAGTTCGAAGAAGAAAGCAAGAAAGAAAGAAAGAAGAGAGAAAGAATAATGAAGAACTTGTGGCGTTCGGAGTAGGAGAAAGAAAATAATAGAAGCCAACGTCCTATGTGGGGAGTACCTTTACGATACAATGTAGGTATGTAATATTTCTATTATTAGTAAATACTTATCGAACGCAAGAAATAAAAAACAAAATATAAAAAAAAAAAATCAGAAAAGAAAGAACGAATACGTATGGTTACGGTGTGACACAACTTTCTCCCAATCATGGCCGTCTCGCATATTATATTATGTTTCCAACTACCGCCATGCGAAAAAATGAAATTTAAAAAAAAAAAAAAATTGACCTAGTATCTGTCTACAATATTATCCGAGTACATTGCCCCAGTGGTACTTGCTTTCGTTGAACAGTCATCGGTTTATTTTTTTCTATGTCTTTCTTTGGTTCCAGCACATAATAGCTGGAGGAGTTATGATGAATATCTATATGCATACGACCAGAATGCCGAATTTTTATCCTGCTTTTTCCTTTTTTTTTTTTTTTTTTCTCTCTTCTTTTAATTAATATTCAACAAAATTTAATTTGTGGGTCGATTGAAAAAAATTCACCATTGCTTTCACGACCTACGGTTAACTTGTATGATATTGTGACCCAAGGGCCTAGAAAATAGTCGTGGGAATTGTAACCTGCAAAATAACCTACACCTATTGAATGTCTCATCCAGAGACATAGTACAGATACAGACATGTCCAACGCCCTAAATACACTGTGAGACAAAAACCAGAAAAATTATCGAAGTAAAGTTATTGCGATATCACATTCGTCCTACAATTGGGTGTCATCTTATCCCTTCGCCAACAATATCCAAGAATTGATTCAGTTTAAGAAGTCGCAACTGTACGCATTTCAAATCTCAACTCTTACAATACTTAAATTTAAAAATTATTTATTAGGATTTATTCAATAATTTTGTTATCGATACATCTATTAAAACATCGATATTAGATTTTTCAAATAATTGGGACTTTGCCCTGTAGGTTTTGTCGGCTTGAGGAATCAAACCTGGGACCTACATATTCGCCAGCTAAAAGCAGTGAACTTAACCACACGGACATCTCACCGCCGACTATAATGGGCGAATGTATTTTATATTAGACAAGGTATGGCGGTCCCCACACACTCCCCCTAGAGAGACTCAACACGAGTTGAACGACATTAGATGCTGTGGGAGGTTGGGCGGAATCAGATACGCCTCTTATACCTAAACGCACAGGCTTATACTACCTATATGGGTTCTATTTCCACTATATAGGGCGCCATCTATCGGTGACTCAGGTTAGGAAGGAGAGTTGTGAATTCCACCATGCACCACTAGGGTGCGTGCGTGTCCAGCACATGTTGGGGTCACCAGATGTAGGTTTTGTCGGCTCGGGGAATCAAACCTGGGACCTACATATTTGCCAGCTAAAAGCAGTGAACTTAACAGCACGGCCATCTCACCGCCAACTATAACTGGCGAATGTATTTTATATTAGACAAGGTATGGTGGTCCCCACACGCCCCAACCCACTTTTTCATTTTTTCTCATAAATACTAACCCACCCCACCTGACCAACCATTACAATATAATATATATAAACCTGTATATTTACTACACATTGATATTTGAACATATCTATATACGAACATATCGCTACAATATCATATCGATGTTTTAAATTACCTACATTACATATGTATTTAGCTACTGTTAATTAATGAATGAAAATACGATGACAATGCTATAGGTGAATAGTGGCGCAGTTTTGTAAGACAGAGACTAGCAACCTGGAGATTGCCAGTTCAAATCCTAGGAGAGTAATGAAATTTATTAATTAAATGAGTACTAAGCGTGTGACCAAGTGCTTGTGAATGAGCGAGAGCAGGATTCAAATCGCAGTTGTGTGAGCGCAGATGTGGGAGTGTCAACACAGATTTGAGAGCATAAGCAAGAGGTAAGAGGTAGGGAGTGAGTTAAAGAAAAAAGAGAGAGAGAGTGAGTGAAAAAAAGTTGAAAATAAATTTTTTAATTTCAATCAATTCTTGCATATTGTTCGTAGATGGATGAGATAACACCCAATTGTAGGATAAAACAAGATATTGCGAAGTTTAGTCATATGTTCTGCCAAAGCCAACATTACTTATCAAGCTATGAAGTACCTATATTGAAAATCAATTCCCCAACACAGTTGCCAACTTCACTTTTTTAACACATATTCAAGCATAACTTGAGAAAAAATAATGAAAACCATCAGAAATTTATGACGAATTATTTTTTTAAGGAATAATTAATTCGAAAATTAACTTGAAAAACTTTAGTTCTGTCAAAAATTGGTTCCTCGCTCGTCAGTTTGCAACATTGCAATTTTCACTTCACGGCTTGCTAAATGAAGTTGGCTTTGGTTTTGCACATTCAAAATTGCGCACACTTCATGAAATTATCATTGCGATAGCAAGTCATTTTTGTCTTTAATAACATGAAAATAGACGTTTCCATATAAATACATATTTTATCATGCTACAATGCACGTGTAGTAATTAATATCCTGATTCAGAACATTCTATCTGTAATGTATTCTGTGATCGGGTATTTTAGATCTCTTTAGTTGCATGTCTCTGCTCTCACACCCTCCCAAAAGCGCCTTTAATATATTCTCTCCAATTTTCATATTGGTAATGTCAGCAAACCAACTATAATACTTACATACCTATAGCAATATAGGTACAATAAAAGTAGGTGGAGAAATATGCAATTTTTTATCCCAACTTCTCATTAGAGTCTACAGTATTCATCTCATATTCAGATACTATTTTTTTATCTTTAATTTCCTTTATACATATTTAAAATGATCAATAAAGATCAACTGAAAAGTTTGGTACCTATATCTCATAGTTTAATTATTTGCTCTGAACTACTGAAATCCATTCAGTCTGTGAGGTAACATCTCAATTTTACAATTTTCATTGCATTTTACACACATTACTGTTACTCTAACAGTCATATTATCTAAAACGTTTTTGGGATTATTGGTTTCTGGGAACCAATGAAGATCTGTACTGGTTACTGGTTTTTGGTTATTGGTTAAAAATTCACACATTTGGTTATTGTTTAGCAATTGTTCTGGTTTACCCAAAACAACGACATCCTGGTTGTTGGTTAAGATAAAATTCATGACAACACAGATGAAAATTGTTTTTCACAAGTCAAATTATCAATAGGTAATTGATAATTTTCCATGAAATAATTGGTAATTTTTGAAAAAATAATCGATAATATCCATGTTTCAGAAAAATTAATAAAAAACAATTCTTTCTAGTTAATGGTTTCAAAATTTTTTGGAAATTGGTTGTTGATTAACTTCTTGGTCATATGAAATATTTTCGTTTTGGATATCAGTTTCCAACCTTATCAAATTGTTTTTTAGGTTTTTAGCGATTATTGTTTCGGTTATGGTTTTGGTTTCAAGGTTTAGGCTATCTACTCATTTGAAAATGAAAATAAAATTTTACTAAATTCTAGTATAAACCAGTGTTGTGAACAAACAAAAAAAATTTTTTTTGAATTATTTCGATTAAAATTTAAAAAAGTTGATTCCAAAAAACAATAGGAAAAAAGATCAGTTTTAAAAATCGTATTTTTGAGGAAAAGATAGGTTTTCTAAACAATTTTGTTCAGCTATACCAGGTAGCATTTTATACTCACATGTTAATTTCCAGACATTAACATGACTTTTTTTCCCTGCAATTTTTCTCTAAAAATATCAATTTGTCAAAAAAATTAATCTTAAAAAGTCAATTTTAAAAATCCAATTTTTTGGGGAAAAATATCAATTTTTTTCTGACATTGCTGGTTCAATGTTAGTTGAGATCAGTGGATGTAATAGTTTTTGAAGTGAAACTTCCTTGTGTATGGTAGTAAACTAAAAAATAGTCATGAAACGCATCATCGTGATTGCGAGAGTTTAGCCCGTTCAACTCCTATTGACTCATTGAATGAAAATTAATATAAGTTTCATTTCAACCATGTGTACCGTCCCATACTCATTTTTTTTTTGTAATTGGGGCAGAGCAGAACTAGTGATTGTAACCAAATAATTTTTAGGGTTATTGGTTACTGGGAACCAGAAGAGAACTATTTTGGTTACTGATTAATGGTTATCAGTTAAAAATATACTCATTTGGTCACTAGTTATCGTTCTGCTAACCAAAATGATTTTTATGGTTATTGGTTGTTATTATTGGTCATTAGTTGAGACAAAATTTATGGAAAACAGAGATGAAAAACATTTTCCACATGTCAAATTATCAATAATCGATAATTTTCCAGGAAATAATTGGTAACTTTTGAGAAAATAATCTGTAATATTGATATTTAAGACAAACCATTAAAAACCAATTCTTTCTGATTAGTATTTAGGTTAGTGGTGTCAAAATTTAGTGGAAATTAATTATTGGTTTGATGTGAAATATTTTTGTTTTGGTTATCAGTTATTCTGATTTTAGTTGTGGTTAACAACACCAAGAAGAACTGATTGAAACTGTAGAAAGGATTTTCGTGAGATCTCTGTGTAAATTCTGATAATTTTATTTTTAGGACCTGCTCTGTACGTCCGTATATGTATGTATGTAATCTGCTTAAGAATTATTAAGTAGATTTCAATAAAATGAATCCAATATCACCATTTTTTATTTATTATGAGAAATAATGAGTCTTACTTTCTCCAGTGACGTACTACCATACACATTATGATTGCCATTGCTGAAGGTAAACGAATTACAAGGCGGAAGAAAAGAAGAAAAAAAAATTCAATTGACTAAAATGAGTGCAGAGGTTATTGAACGCGATCTTGAATTAGTTTTTAAAGATTGCCGAATAGATCGTTGCAAAATAATTGTTTTGTATTTTTTTCATTGTTTTTTTATTCTCTTTCTAATCTCTTTCATTTCATCGATGCCGAAAATGAAATTATACGACCTCGATGTTGGCAACAAGAATGAAGAGTTCAAGATGCCAATGTTAGGAAATTGTTTAGTAGTTTATTTACTGTGTCTACCACCACGATTATACGATGTGTCTCAATTCTTATAATATATTTTACACATATTTTTCGTTATTACATTCCTGTTTAAATTGAAAGAAATTTCTAGGTGAGAAACCTGTAGCATTAATAATTGTAATCCACTTCTGAAGTGGGTGAACGGAATATTTTTAAAGATTGGTAGAACTGTTGGTTGCAGATCGAAACATGCATAGTAGGTAATTGAGTATAAAATATGATTTACTCCCTCCTTATGTATTCTTTTCCTATACTAAAATGATAAAAAATGTGAAATAGTAAAGAAGATTAATTTTTCTGTAAGTTTTTTTCTGATAACATTTCAGGGTGGTAAATCGACTTAATATTCTCTTCTTTTTTTTTTTTTTTTTTTTTTTCTAAAAATCAACAAGGTTGAATTAAACTTTAATTTTTGTTTCGACTCATTTTCTGGATGCTAATGAACGTATAACTGAAAGAAAATAAATTTCCTACAAGTGAACAAATTTTATCAATTTCGAGCAACGTGACGACTAGTTAATTTTTATATGATGACTTTAAATTGTATATTTTATTTTTCAGAAAGTTTTCTATGAAAATCTACTTATTTATTTTGGAGTCACGAAACGACCAGGGGGAGGGTGTTGGTACATTTTTCGTTTCATAACTAAAGAAAAATTTCGGGGCCGGAAACTCCGATTCGTATATATTTATAGTACCTATAAGAATGAAGCAGTTTTTTATGTCGCAAGTTAAGCTCCCAAACCACTGAACCAATCTGAATGAATCTTTCACAAAATTACTTGCCCTGATCATCTTCTGGTTTAAAATTAATAAATTTGAAAATCTATACGATAGATTGCGTTGTAGGGTTTAGACGGTCCCCGAAAATACGTATAAAATAATTATATATTATCTGTTCTTATGAACATTATCTGAGCTAAATTTTAATTTTCAACCCTGATTTTTTCACACAATATTGACTTTTGCAAAAAAAAAGTAAAATATAATTTTTTTGTGTAATATTTTCACCTAAAAAGAAATCGTGGAAATCACTTTTCGACATAACAAAGGGTTAGAAAGAAATAAGAATTGGGTGAAAATAAATAACATAAAAATATTTAATCCCCTACAGTTCAAATTTCGTTCATTTTTATCGATTTTCGGGAAAGTTACACCAGATTTTTGATTCTTTGACCGACTGTAACTTGGAAACATTTATCAGTATTCTTTATCAAGAAATGTTTTGTTTCTTCGACTCAAAAAATTGATCATAAAAGTCATGCAGTTAAACTTCCGAATACCCATTATAATACAATTATAAGGAACCCTATTATTTTTAAGTTGCCAAGTGCGGATTATAATTTATTCTTTATTTTTTTCTGATTCTTTTCCCATATGACTTGAAAAAGCAGCAATTCACTATTGAGAAGGTTTTTTCTTTTCTAGCCAATTTTTCTCTAATTTTTTAAAAGTATTAGGACGATATTATAATGAACTCATCTTTTTTGGCAATAAAGTAATGAATACATTTGAAAACTAACTAATTAAACTAGTTAAAAATACCCAGAAATGAACAAAATGGCTGAGGAGAGAATGACTAAAGCAAATTTAACGTTTTTCAATCTGCCTCTTAATAATTATATGTGTGAAATTTGATAAATATCACTTCAGAGGATTGTAAGAAAATAATGTTGTATTTTTCTTGGTGCATTTAATTTTTATAGGTCTTGTATCATTAGAAATATACCTTCGATCATTTAGTACTGAATACAAAGGTTACCAGGTAAATACACAAATCCGTGCCAACAATATTCACCTAAAACCTTAAAATGGACATGAGTTTTACTCAATTTCACTGGATTCACAGCAACGTGTTTACATAGCTTTAAATTCACAGAATTGAAAAAATGAAAACAAACGAAAAAAGATTTACTGCGCATGCTCAGAAAACCTATGTCGATTTTATGGTTTTAAAATGATGACACGTTTCGTTAACATTGGTGATATAGGGCTACTGGATATCCGGTACTAAATAATCGAAGATATATATGCCTACTAAAATCATTCATACTTCTAAAAAAAAAACAACAAAAAACAAAACAAAAATAACTAATTGAAATCCTGAAGAAATTTCGACAGATTTTGAGTTGACAAGAATATCAATCAGTAACAATGTTTTTAGTCTGACCAAGAAAAACTATACTTTTGTCATTTATTACAATATTATATAATTACTATGGCGTAAAAAGTTGCTATTCGATATATCTTATCTGTCCGGAGGGGAGGGGAATGGGGCAAATAGTGACGACAAATTCTTCAATATCATAAACTGACAATAATTATTTCGAAATTTTGTGGTAAGGGAAGAAGAAGAAGTGTATACAGGTTTATGAAAACGAGCGAAAGTCTGGGCACCAAAGGAAAGTCAAACCTCTAAACGTACGAGTAGATCTTTGGAGAGCAAAACACTTCTTTGTCTTCATCACCGATTTCCACCTTCAGATGTTGAGCATTATTTCACTGATAGCATCGAGATAATGCATCTGTGAATTCGTACACGTAGCTACCAATAATCAATTTTACTCTTCGACAATCAATAGCAAGATGAAAAAATGAAAACTCATCCAACGATGAAGACACCCTGTAGGAAGACAATCGTAAATCTCTCTGTAACAGCGCAATATACCTAAACCTATATTACCTTTTGGCTGCTAGTGCAATTTTCGTAAAATGTATTTGGTACGAAAACAACCGAGAACGCTGAGTCACCAATGAATGGGTACGGTCTGTGAGCCATATAATTAAAAAATCAAAATGGCGAAGCGTTGGTGTTTGAATAGATGGCGCGCGTATAGTGCACATTCGAGAAACTTTGAATCAGTGTTTGAAAAAAAAAAAAAAAAATTACCTTTCAAAACGCATAAATTTGAATATGTTTGTCGACCACGAGAGTTATTTGTGTATTATTATATCGGTAAGCTCACTGTGTACGTATATAGTTTCCGCATAATTCGGTTACATGTTCAGGGTTATACGTGCGGGTCACCAAAGACGTACACACCAATGAAAAGAGAAATACGAAAGGTTCACGAACCGTCGAATAATAAGACAATTATAACTGCTAAATGCAAGTAATTTGTCTGAATAGAGGTGTTTACGCATTCGGAGTAGGTTATACACTCACATAGGTAACATTCGTTAACTCTGTACCAAATATATCGTGAGCAGTCGCAACATTTATTAGAGGCTAAATACCAATTATTGTAGGCACTATAATATAATACCTATGTACCTTTTTTGCTGCAGATGGTAATGTGTTAGTAGGCCACGTGCAAATGGTGCCCGTAACTGGGGTGGGGAGGAAATAGGCATAAGTTTTAATTCCGGTTCTTTGGTTCTTATTACACGGAGTCCAATTAATTTAAACGTTGTGTTCTAAACGTTGGCCATTTGGAGAATCCGTTTAACGCACAATGAGAATCTAAAACGTGTAATGAAGGAACGAAACTTTAGCTAAGTGCTACCTATACATAATATGACCGACTTCCTTCTCACATGGCTTAATTTTTCTAATTTTTTTTTTGGTTTAAATACGATTCATTTAGTTTTGTTCACTTTTTGCACGTCGTACCGACTAATTACAGTGTTATTATAAAAAAAAAAAAATTATTTCACAGAATTGGCTAAATATTATCTTTCCACATTGATTGATGTCGAAGGAAAATGACGATTAATTGTTAGGGAATTTATTATGAGTATTCGTTTTAACTTTATGCTAACATTTACTATGAGCTACCCAGAGACATAGGATACAGCTAAAGAGATCTCCAATGACTGATCAAAAATACGTCAAATAAGTATATAATTTTCTGATTTGGGATTATAAGTCACTGCGCATGTGTCGTAGCTTGATAGTGTGTGTGTATTGGAGTGTAGATATTTATTTTCACAATGAAATATGCACAGCTTTGGATACCCAGAATGTACAACTTCATTTGCTTATTTTTTATCATTTACCTGTATTTAAACCACATCACATATGGAGCATGTAGGAGATCTCTTTAGCTGTATGTCTCTGAAGCTATCCAGGTACCTCATCTATGAAGTTATCATACATTAGCTATACTGATGCAAGCAATTTTCACCAATAACATTGATAAAATAATGACAAGTTATCAGAAGCGTAGCTACATTCAGTCAAAGTGGATATTTTTATTTCCATTATCAAAGGTTATAATAGGTGTTTTTGGGGTGGTGTTGTATGTGATTATGTTTAAATTAACAGTTTTGCAAGCTTCCCTACGTCTCTGCGATAATGACCTGGACTGTCACCCTGCAACCCTTGTTCAAATCCTCATGATATTAAAAATTTTTATTGCAATTTTATTTTTTCATTATTATTTTTTTGTTTTATTTTCACCTTTTCATCTGTCATCTGTTTACAGATGCAAATGGAAACATCCGAAAAATATCCTCTGCCTGACCACATACGCTTGTCAGTTTATCTGTTTACTAACTCAAGGAATGAAACCAGCAACCCACAAGCTTGCCTTGCTAAAAGCAGTAAATATTTAGTGCATGGCTACATTATCATTGGTAACTGCTGGACTAATGAAATGTATAATCATAGGATAAGTGTGACATTCCCCACACACTTCCCATAGAGAATCCAGATGAGTTGAGTGATAGGCATATTGTCATGTAGCTAGAAATGCAATAGGAGTTGGGTGGTTCTTCAACAATGCCTCTTACACTCTCACACACTGTTTGATACTCTACCTACAGACATGATTGTTCTATGTATGGCGCTATTTATTGGCGACTTATCTCTGAGAAAAAAATGGTGAATTCCATTATGCACCCTAATGGTGCATTTGTGTCTACAAACATTGATGGTTGCCATTTTGTAAGGGTGCCAGCTTGGAAAATCAAACTGGAAACCTACAGGTTTGCCTAGCTAAAATCTGTGAATGTTACTCTGTAGCTATGCCACCACTGGTAACTCCTAGATGAACAAATTGTATACAGGACAATTTGAATTTTACAATCTCTCTATCTTCATAGCCAGCTAGTGAGCTAATAACTTGCTTATATCCATTCACACAAAGCTATTTTATTAGCAACTGCATTGAAGTAGCTGTTTACTAGCTTGAAAACTAGCCAAATGTGAACAGCCTAATAGTGCAGAGTACTTTCACGTTAGTGACTACACCGTGATAATTTATCAGCATGTCATCAACTATCAGGATAGAGTATATACCATACATTAGGCTTTAGGTATGCTTTCTTATTGCCTGAATGACTAAATCAAGAAGCAAATTTCAATCAACTCGCATTTGTTGGTTGATAACTACTGGTTAACTAAACAATTATTTTACACAATAAATAAACTGCAGAACAGGGTGTGGGGTACTGGACTGGTTAGCAAAACCAAAACGCTGCTACTCAGCTGACCTCATCATGAAGTTTGCTAGGTCATGTTGATAAGCTGATATTTACAAGAAAGTGGGCTGCAGTTACCTAATACAAAATTGTGAGCCACAATTAACACAATCTTTTTACTCAGTTTGATTGCTAATGGGATATTAAACAAGTATATCACAACACATATGATGGGAAACCCAATAAGAAAAAAATTAAACCTCTTTTGATAGTAGACGACTTTGTTAGACTAGATCGTGAAAAAGGAATATTTGATAAAGGTTACAAATATACATTTACAGAAGAAATTTTTAATTAAAAGTAAAAATGGTGGATGTGACTTTGAAAATTTGTGAAGTTAAAATCAATGGGGCTATTTTATTGGCACATTTGAAAAATTTAGATAGATTCAATTCCAAGTACCTAATTACAAGAGTGGAGACCAAAGTTTCAACAATTGCTTCTGGTTTAGCAAGTCACATATGTGACAACATTATTTTGAAACAATTGCCTAAAAGAGTAATCATTAGACTTATTAGTAATAAAACATATAACAAAGATTTCAAGTTAAACACTTATAATTTCCATCACTACAATTTGAGCCAATTGTATGTTTATGTCGATGGTCATCAAGTACCTGCAAAGTTGTTAAACATGTTAATTTATTAAATGCGTGAAAAAATATTTTTCATTAAAATAAGAGTTGACTGATAAAAATATTAAATTCTCACTAAAGTGAATTTAATGCCATTTTTTCCGAGGAATTTAATCCAGAATTTGTTTTGATTTTCTCCATATCCAAAGTCACGTTTTCACGAACTTGCATTTCCTCTATAAAAGATTTTTTATCTTCTATGGTTTGTACTCAGAAAGGAAACCCCATGGCCTCTTGCTGTAATTTCAAAAACGCATCGATGGATTGAGCAAAAATCCCCCCATAGACCATCAAAAACTAAGCTGTCATTTGACCATATCACGGGTATATTTATTTGTTGTTGACAAAATATCTAGGTACTTAAAAATAATAATCTACTTAATAATGGAAACCAAAAATAAATAAATAATAATTGTAGCTATCTATCTAATTTCCTATACATCGAATGTAACAGAATTTATGACGTATTAAAATAATTTATAGTCATTTCCTGTTTCAAATTTCGTAGCTTTTAATGCAAAATTCAAGATTTTATAGATAAAATTAAAACAAACAATAGTTACACCAGAAGTATTGCCGTACCAAAAATTGATAGCATATTACAATAAATATTCGTTTTAAATTTCAAAGCTATCAGTCAAAAAACACTATTTTGTTGCCAAAACAATGAAAAAAAAAATGGTGGCACCCCATCTAACCACTGCGCACCGAAATTTATATATCTAGTGTTAAAATATATTCAATTCCATTCAGCCGTGCGCACCAAAATCTATATGGTGTTAAAATAATATATTAAATTGGATACTTAATTAATTTAAATTTCGTAGCTATTGGTCCAAAATAAAATATTTTATAGGCATAATAAAAACAAAAACAAAAATAGTGGTATGGGAAGAATCATCCAGCTGATTCGTACCAAAATCAATAGAACTCTTCCTTATCTTAGTACTAATATTCGAGTCAAATTTTGTAACTATTGGATGAATAATAGGTAAGTTTTTAATTTGCTTGATAACACATGATCCATTACTTGGTTGCACACCTCATTACCGTCTAAATCCTCGGTACTCCATAACTCACTATCAAAGTCTTCGTATGAAAATCTTGTGCATTTTGGTTCTGACATTCTGGAATAAATTAGTAAAATGAAAAAAACTAATCGTTATCATCACTGTCTTTAGATAATATAAAATTAATTGAAACAAATAGAATGTTGAAAGACATACTTACTTATGTTTCACTTCGATAAAAATCAAAACATTATGGTTTAAAAATCACAACACTATGATTTCCCTTCGATAAAATTAAATCTGGATACTAGTTAAATGCATACTATACTCAAGTACAGAAAGTGTAGAATGAAAACTTGATAATATACACCGTTTTCAAAAATCCTTAGCAAAGGATTCCCATTTCCCTCTCTCTAAAACATCCTCCATTAACAATATTTTTTACTTCTAATAATTAGTACTATTTTTCTCTAAATTTAAAAAATAATAGTTAATATTTCTAATAATGTGTCTTCAGAATTGACCATATTTAACCTTCAAGTTTCACTATGAATAGGAATGTACATAGCTGGGGTAAGCAGACATTTTTTGTTGCATTTAACGATAATATCATCATTAAGGGTATCTATTCATGTACCAGGGCTGTAACTAGGTACGTGCGATCTGTACATTCGCACAGGGTGGCAGAGTGCAAGGGTGCCATACTGACCCAAAAAAAAAAACTAAATTTAATATAATACATTGTCGTTGTCCGATACATCGTCTGGACGACAAAGAATATCATTCTGATTTAACTGGCAAAAAAAATACGTGTTTAGCATCAAAAAGTTTGTTCGCACAGGGTGACAAAAAAAGCTAGGTAGGCCCGGCCCCGTCATCTACTCTTGCTAAGAAACTTCTTTTTTACCAGCTGTTATTGTTCTGAAACAAGCAACGGTGTATTGGTTCTTAGGCCTGAAACTTCTTTATTTTTATTTTAACAGGTAAGCACCCATGTGAATGTCATATAATATATTTTCTACAGGTAGAAATTTCTATTATTACACATCAAAACATTATGAAATTTTCATCTTCATTTCCTCCAAAAAAGCGAAAAAATCAATACCAACATCAAGGGCGACAAAAAAAAAACAAAAAAAAAAACAACAAAAATAAGTATTTTTAAATTCAAAATTCGCCCCTGTCAGTTGTGCTAAAGATGAGGAAAAAATTTTCAAACCAAAGAAAAAATGACAACAGTGAAAAAAAAATTGTAGCTCAATTATGCTTGTATCTTGTTTCCCATCCTGAATAAAATACGTAACCCAATTATTCTCGTATCCAGTTCCTTGCCCCCTGCTCTGCTGAATAGGTTCAGAAAAAAAACTTCCCTTTCCCCTCACCGCTCGGCATATCATCCCTTTCACCGCATCGCTAAAAGTATGTGGGAACAGACCATTAATTTTAATTTTAATTAATTTTTACCCAAGTTGGCAGTACTAAAGGAAAACATTAGTGTTTTTTTTTTCAGAAAAAAATTTTGCCCTGAAAAAAATACGTAACTCAATTGTGCTCGTATCCAGTTCCCCACTCCACGCACTGCGAAACAGGTTCAGAAAAAAACTTTCCTTTCACCTCACCGCTAAAATTATATGGGAACAAACTATACCACCAACACTAGCAGTTATATGGCTATATCTGGAGGTGGTCATGTAAGTCAATAAAAGCTGTAAAGAGTTGGGAATATTATATGTGTTTTTTAATTTTTACGGTGGATTTTTATATTGATAATAAAAACGTCACTTCTTATCAATAACCGATTCACTTCTGCGCATGCGTCTTATTGTCATTATACAGACAACTCGTATACACCTCTTTATAAGTTCACGATTTCCTTACGGTTCTTATAGGTAGTTGGTAAACGGCCTCCAAAGGTCTGATAGGAGTTTTGTGCCTACTGATTCAGTAGTTTGCAGTAAAAATGTAAAATTAAAAAAAACTTCTGGAGAAGAACAAGTCGCATGTGTTGCTTGATTATCTTTTTCATTAAGGCGCGACGGTTACGAGCTTATTTTCTGCATTGCATTAATTTAGGTTATAGGTTTTTGTTTTGAAATGTGGATGAAAATTAGCGAACTTGGTTTTCCAGAGGAGTGTTGCTGTACTAGAGTTTTCCCAAAAGTCAGGCTACAAATTGCACAAAATTTTATCATTTAGCCGCAACTCACGGACCGCCCCGCTAGGGCCACAGCACATGAGCATTTGGCTGAAAATTTAAGTTTCAACTTTGCAAAATTAAGTTTATCTGAACGAAACTAGAGTTGTCGTATAGGTATAGGCTAAATACCAACATGTATGAATTAAGTCACCGCGTTATACATTCCCAACCCCCGCCTTCTTGTCAATGATAATTTCCAGCGAATATCTGCAATTCTGCTGGAAGACCAATCCATATTCACTGGATATGCCGCGTTTATTGTCGACACGTAGAGTAAGCGAGTATTCCTTCAAAATAGTCAAATTCCCACATTGTCCTCTAAAACGTCAACCAGCTTAACGTCTCATGTTCACGACGCGACCGACGTAGGTATACGTTTCAAGGTAGCCCCCTCCCCCCAATAGGTAGATACGACACGTTCATCTTTTCTAAAAAAGTTGTTTCACGGGCACACCGCAATATTGTGCACTCCACGGTTCTTTCACCTTTTAACCATGCAAATGACCAAAGTAGGCTGTCCATAATACATACACTTACACGCAGAAGCTCCCGTTTGTCGTCCAAAGTTAAAACGCTGCGTCAACAAAATTATTTTGCAATAGCTGTACTGTCACATCGAGAAACATAATCGAGCAAACCGGCACACGTTAAACTTTGTAAATTCGTGAGCGAATTAATTCGCCCAGATACGCATCTTATCCTTGAACGAATTCGTCGACCCCAATGGTCGTGTCCTCAAAATGAGTTCTACACCGTATTTAAAACGAACTGCATTCTATTCCCCTTCCCCGCATAGTAAAATGAGGATACGTTCGCTATTTATTTCCGCGTACCGTACGTCGAGCGTGTTACGTACTTCTCCTCCCCCCACCACTATCTATTCACAATTTAATGGGGCACGGCCAGAAGGCGCACGATGCTATGCTGTGCCGCTTGGGTGAACCTTGCCTTGAAAATATGCAACACCAACAACAACAACAACAACAAGTCGGGCACGTTCAAGTATAGGCACACGTTTGACTATAATATTCAGTATACTGCATTTTTTTATAATACAGTTTGTCAAATAATATTCTTATTGCTGTTCCTCGCCTATCCACCACTACCGCTCCCCCCACCAGTCAACTTATCACATAGAATTTTTTTTTTTTTTTTTATTACGTTTTGCCAGGTAAACTATTTACACTTTCACCTTGATTCTGCTTTCGTTCGTTCTTCCTTCTGTTGTACTACATATTATTATTATTATCATCAAGTACATATATATATACATATAATATTATCTTTCTACTTTTCTGCTTACTATTCTTTTCATCCGTTCCTTTTGTGCCCTGCTTCTCGGTGTTATTTTATACGTATTTCGTTGACAGAAAACCAGAAAGAAAGTATCGTGCAATTGGCGGTTCCACGAACGCAGCAGTAGATTGCTGCCCTGTAAAACGTTGTTTAAACTAGAAGTGTAGCCTACTAACAGTTGTGCAAAACTTTCCGACAGCAAATATTATTCTTGTAAAAAATGAAGGTAATTCGCAGTAGGCGTAGGCTAAGTATAGGAAAATTACAGCAGGTTCATTAATGCATAAAAATCTGTAATATTTCAATTCAAAATAACTCGTTTGTTAGAATTGTTCAGAATCTGTTTTTCTTACTTTTATATAATTAATTTTTTAGGTTATTAGGTACGGTACCTTATTAACTACTGCTTATGTATTTTTTTTTTTTTTTTTTTTGCCCAGGATATCTGGCAGCTGTTTTCCACCTACAGCCTCAGGTTATAAATGCAATCGAAGTGAAGTATCGAAGTTTGAGGCCATCAAATTTTCAAAACTCACCAATTTGCAATATTTGAGATTAGGCCTTTAAGTTGAAAAAATGTACATTACAAAACAATGCTCTGTTTCTCATGCCCATACAACTGATTACTAACCTTAATTATCAGGCATACGCATAGTTTGGTGTAGGATTCAGAGGGCTAAGCCCCTCAAAAATGAAATTAATCCCCTTATAACGATATTTTCGTATCGTACATAATACTTTCCTAAATTTGTATTTTTATTATCATCATCATCATCATTACTCTCAATCTATTTTCTCTTTATATTTCATTCATAAATACTCGCGCATCATTTAAACAAGTCGACTTGCCTGATGACATCATCTTCCTACATAAACAGTTACTTTGTTTACACAAATCCTATGAACTCATTTCTTGTTTATACTATTTTTGTAATCTTGCATATATCTTAATTTCCACTAAATTATTTGTGAACACCTACTTTATGTCATATTCTTACAAGACCATTGGTCATACATCATGTACATATATTTCCAAAGACCAAAACCCTTTTCCAACACTCTGTAAATTTTCTCAAACCTCCTCTTTAAACTAATAATCTCAGTACTATACATATAATCTCATGTTTTGTACTTCTACATTCATTCATTATTAATTCATTTTAGTTCAATTAATCTACTCTGATTCTTTAATCTCTTAATGTTTCGTTACTGCTTATTACTTATATATTCTTTCATATTTTATAAATTTATTGTCTAAATAATACACTCTTTTATCAACTAGTGTGTTTCAAATATTATGTTACAACATATAACTATCACACCCCTTCAGATTTAAAAAGGAAAAAATCTGAATTTTTTAATTATGCTCTGAAAATTTAAAAGACAAATTATTAAAATAAAATTATATAATATCTGTGATTCACCTCTAACCTAAATTTTTTGACATAACTTCACCTGCGACACCTGCATAATTATGCAGTAAATCCGCTCGTTAGAATCATTTTGGGGCAAAAACAAAAAGTAATTAATTCAGTTGGGTGAAAAGTTAGTTCTGAAATAAAATTTTAAGTAAAAAATTATTAATTTTCAAAAGTTTTATCACCTATACATAGGTATTTATTGCTGCTCAGTCTTTACAGATTTGTAATATGTGATATGAGCAATTATACTTTGTTAGTTAATGCTAATTACTTATTTTAAAAAGTTTGAAGTTCTTGTCTGAATTTGTAATTTTTCTGGAAGATGAAAATGAAATCTTTGTCTCGTGTTCATAAAGTCAACGTTGTGATGCTCTGCTCTTCTTAAAGTTGCCATGGAAAAACTATCTTGAAGTGAAGAACACACCATCAAAACAATGATTCAGCAGCAAATAGTTTGAAACTCACTGAGATTTACATATAATTTGATTCAAATAAGCAAAGTGGTGATTCCTATTACAATTGCATTTAATTTAGAAAGGAATGACCTGTACCTGGGTATTTTAATCTTATAAGCAGTTAGGGGAGTGGTTCCTAAGATGGCGCACCTAAGATTCTAGTGTCCATATCATTCTCACAAATGAGGACAACTAACCCCAACTTTCATGAAATATTCACCAAACCCTTAGCTACGAACATTCTCAATTGGATTTTCGTCATATCAAATGAGACGGCAATTATTTAATTTATTATGAAAAAAGTCAAAATGTGCCATCTTAGGGACCTGTCCCTAAGATGGCGCACCTAGAAAAAAAAGTAAAATTGTAATGAAAAAAATTTTTTTTTCACGAATGTATGTTTTGGTTTTACTTGTGACACCAGCTGCACATTTGGTGTGGGTCCACAATTTGCATTTAGTGCATTAAATCCATTTTTCCTTCGATTTTGAATGGCTAAACAAATCATTACAAAAAATGCACGCAACATTTTCCAAATCACTGCCAGAATATGACTGACCACTAAATAAACTCTTTTAATTCAATAGAAATTAAAAATATGTAGTTGAAAGAATATCTCTATTGATGATGTTAAAGTGCGCCATCTTAGGGGTCATTATGTTCTTTCACATTTTATTTTTTTATTAATCAGAATACAAAAATGTTCCTTACCCATGGCTGAATATAAAAAATAATAATTTGGATTTCAATACTTATTTTTTCTCTATTAGAATCCTTACAAAATGTAGGGAAAAAATTACAGCATAAGTAGGAAAAAAATTGAAAGTGTGATAACACACGTTCTACTGAAGTCAGAAAAAACTTTTCACACAGAATTGAAGGCTTACGAAACACTTTCCAATGACACCAATTTCAGTGTTGCCCCTACCTCAAAACATAGTGAAACAAGCACTGCGCCATATTAGGGACTGCGCCATCTTAGGGACTGCGCCATCTTAGGAGTCTCTACCCTAATACTATCATCTGGGATGCTATGAAGCGGCATCTAGTTGTGGAGTATCGCTAGTTAAAAACTATTTATAGTGATGATTTTATTTATGAGATTATCAATAACTATAAATATTTTTTCAAAATTATCGATATTATCGATAGACAGTCGAATTGATGAGAGAAACTGAAATTTTCATTTTTCTCCTACTTCTTTCTGGGTTTTAAATTTCTTATCAATTTTTTCTGATTCATATTTAGTTGTTTAAATCAGTTCTATGAATTTATCACTAAAATTCTTGTTTTTTTTATATATTTTTTTTTAAGTCAATTTATTATACATATTTCTCATTCAAAACTTTTATACTCAAATTCATCTAAAAAAAACAACAAAGAAGAAGATATCAATAGCTCAATGAAAACTATCGATATTATTGATAGCTATCGAATATTGAAACTATCGATAAACTATACATAGTTGTAGAGGTTTGAGAATGTATTTTGATAAAAGAAACAGACAAGTGTTCAATCTACTTGAGAGAATGCAATAATCAAAGTTTTAAAAATCAATATGGAACATGTATCAAGTTAAATGCTAGGTGACGTCATATAAAAATTAATGAGAACCAGTTTAGATAATAAAATATATTGTTATATACAGTGCAGTGTAGTAATTAGAGAGGAGAGGAGAATTGGTATACCCAACAATAGTCGAGAGGAATATCGATGGTGCCTATCGATATTCCACAACTCCACTCTATTGTATGTACAAGTACATTTTCCACAAAATGTTTCGAGCTATTTATCTAATATTAGTCCCAAATAGTTAACAAATTTTTTTTAAACTAAAAACATTCCTTCAATTTCATTTATTGAAAACATAATAATGAAGTTTTTCATTTTTTTAGGCTTTTATTTTAGTCAATGCCGCAGTGAAAACGTAGTTCTAGTTCTAGAGAACCTGTAGTGCTACAATCACATTGCAATTATTGCTATTTTCTAATGGGAGGAAGCTAGGAGTATTTAAGTGTACTTTCATCTCGCCACAAGCTTTTATCATTAAAGACATAGGCTACCTCCAATAAAATATTAGGTATCTGTGAAATTTAATTTTACCTGATACACATTGTTATTTTGAATTTATGTTTTTTAAATATTTCCATATAATTTTCTAATTTTCTTTAGCTATTTGAAAACAAATAAATGAAAAAAACAAAAATTTCCATTTTTTGGAATCTAGAAACTTCTCTTTCCTTCTGTGATTCATCAGTCGCTATTTAATACAAAGCTCGAAATGGTACCTCTTAAAAGAGAAAATTTACCTGAATTTAATTTTTGTTTAATTTTTTAAAGAAAAAAATGTAACTTGATGGAAAAATTTTTTTTTTGAAATTTAAAAACCTCTATTCTTTTACCCAATGATTTCTCAACCCCATTATAAGCTAGAAATCTGAGATTAGTACTGTTAGAAAAAGGAAAAATTTACTTGAAACTATACTTTCCTTAAAATTTGTTAATCGTTCTTATCTGTTTGAAATGAAATGAACAAAAAAATGCAAAATAATGGAATATGTGGGGACTATACATCTCGTAGACGTCATTCCTTATAAGGCGTATTATATTCAACAGTATATTATACACACTGTTTGTTTGTATGCTCTTACTTGCACATACAGGCAAGTAAGATGCAATTTTTGGCCGATAACAAAATGATAGATAAGGTTCTAGGTAATGTCTCGAACAGGTACACGAGCGCATTATGTCATTTCTTATCAGTTGCTTCGGCAATGAATTAGAAATGACGTGATTTCTACAACACACATACATATATATATGTACACATGTGTGTCTGTGTGCGTGTACCAAATCCTGTATATAAACTCTCAGAACCGGCTCTAAAATCGCCAGTGTTCACCCAGGTTTTGGCTGGTACATATGATAAATATGAAGTGGCTGAACACGCTTAAATTCTGTTGAATTTACCTTCTGGTGAGAATACTTTCTCACGACAAGGTATTCCACAGAATACTTGCCGTTTTTGTGTTTTTTTTATAATTATATAATTTCCAAAATTTATTTCCTTTGAGTATTTTTTTATTGGGAGGGAGAGTTGTTATTATACTTTTTTTTGTGCATTAGTTGCAAAAATTATGGTGTGCAACAAGTGGGCTATTTTAACTGGCATCAAGTTTACAGCACTCGCCTTCGGCTCGTCTGCATATTCTTCACACTCTGTAAAAAAATAGCCCATATTACGCACTTGTTACACAATATACTATTCAATGAGAGAATTAAATAAAAAAAAAAAAAACATTAAAAACAGTGGATTTTATCAAAACAAACTCTCTCATATATTAATGTATTTTCGAGAAAAAATAATTATTTCAATATTGTAAATACTTTTGACAGGATTTCAGTAAAAGGCTATAATTGAATTTCTCTCAAAATGAAAACTTTCGAGCAGTGCTCGTATATGTCTTGCCTAGTCGAAGCTTTGTTTTTACGTTTCGTAACCGGTTTTGACGATTTTTGCATCACCAAAAAATGATCGAGACGTATAGTCTTTCACCATGAATTCAGCAGAATGTCCGATGAGCGCAGAGAAATATTAATCGGCATCGCTGCCTATGACAAAGACTAAAATATAGCCTATCTACATTTCACTTCCCATTTACTCGTCTTCCTGTGAATTTGATGGAGATATTGATAGTGAGAGATAAGGAAAAGAGACGGTAATGCAACAATATTTGGTATCAATTTTGACAGTTACCTCACTGATGTCCGAGTTCGTTATTCATGTCAGTTTTTGGGCTTCTCGCAAAATCTGTTGTATCAGTTGAGAAAAAAATTCAAGATTAAAAATTTCACCTGTATTCGTAAAAGTAAATATTCGCACAGTTGGAAACATAATGGAGTATTAGCATTACAGCTCTCCACTCATTCGATTGGTATACTAACGATCTATCTGCCAAACTAAAAAAACTTTCAATATCTCATTGGAACACAAGAAAATATAAAAATCTTCGATCTGAGTTAAAATGATCATCGAAAACCTATTTTGCTGGAAACAACGAAACCACCATAGGCTTTTCAACTTTTTAATTTATACAGTGCCTAACTTTTTTTCTTTCTTTTTTTTTCTCATTTTTTATTTCTTCTCCTTCTTCGATAATGTGAAAATGACCGACTTAAAGGTCCATGACGTCAATTTTAAACGTACTCTGAAACAGGGCTACCGTGCTGGGTCAGTGACCGACTTTCAGACGAACATCGAAGGTGGTCGCGAAGTAATTTGCTGAGTGAAAGTACGAGACTGTAAATTAGGAATGGATATACAATAGTGGAGTGGTAATAAATGATGGTCACGTGTTTTTTTTTTTTTCAATGCTTGTTTCGACGAATTCAAAGAGTTAGTCTACAGGGAATTTAGTGTTACTTACTTTGTTTAAGACATATAAAAAGGAATGGTTAAAATTTCCATGAAAAATGTAAAAGAAATACATTTATTGTGAAAAAAAAAAAATAATAATAATATTTGCGACTCTTTTATAAGCTGTCCATAGGTATTAAAATGGATGTTGTAAAATTATCAAATTAATTAAAAAAAAAAAAAACCTACTTTAAATCTGTATGCATTTGCAATTTATGAAGAAATGGGTACCTTCAATTCTGTTTCATCCATTTGATTCAGTGATTATGTTGGACATGTTTCTTTTGAAAAGTAGCCTGCGTCTGTATAAAATAGTCGTGAATGAAGGATTCCTGAATTTTCTTTTATAAAATGAAAAATTGTTTTCAATATTAAAATTGAGTTAGTTCAAGACTGTAATATATTCTAAAAACAATGCTGCTTTTCAATGAACTAAAAAATGCTCTTTTTATGAGCTTTTATTCAACTCACTATTGCGATTTTAAAATATACCGATACTGCAGCCAACCTTCCGCAACGAAATAACGTTTATTTCGCATGAAGCTAAAGCCAAAAAAATAGAATAAAATCTCATCTTTTAAAAACTCGTTTTTTTCATTTTTGAATCGTTTAAAATGAGTCAACTTTTATGTGGAATACTTTCACCTTTCGAGATGTTTATGAATAAATTGAGATATGTACTTGTGAGTTTTTTTTCGAAACTGTCGTAATTCGAAAGCACACGCAGTATTCACCGTTTTTTGTTGCACATTTTTGGGTGAGAGTGCAATACTTGCAGGCAGGGCCGGCAGCAATAAGAGGTTGGGTTCAAACCCTCCTCCATATGAACAAGAAGAAACAGTTCAAGCTACGACTGAACCTACTTTGTTGTGATAATTGGGGAGAATTTCTACGTGATAGAAGATTGTAAGGAATGTGAAAAAAATTTCAGTTCAGTTAAGCATGAATTGTTAGAACGTTCATTTGGCTTCCCTTCCTTTGAGAAATCAGATCACTAAGATTTGAAAATAAATATTTTCAAAATATTGTAAAACATGCTGAAGAAAAAAATTTGAACATTCTAATACACCTACCTATTTAAAGTAATGAAATATTGATAGGATAATATTTACCTGTATATGTTTCCAATTGTTCCTGTGCCCATTGTGTAAGAAAATTACCAAGTAATCAATATGTAATTAGTATTAGGTACCTCATTAGACGAAATTAATTTCTTCAATAAAAGAAAAATCAATTTTGACGAAGATTTATTTTTTTTTCTATTTAGATGTCGAGTGGTTCAATTCGTGTAATAAATCTAAAAGTTTATAAATTTTTTTTGGAACAATGTCATAAGTTAAAATTTCTGTTCAATTTCAGCTTGAACAATTATTTAAGTTCCAGAGATGTTAAACTGCAATTTTATTATATTTCAATTTTTTTTTTTTGAATATGCGGAGTCATTACCTATATGGAGTAAAAAATGGACTGTTACAACTATTTGCTGTTAATACATTTCTCCTTAAAAAATTCATCATTATTCAGAAAAAAAAAATTCTAGTACTACATACCTACTTACAGAATCAACTGACCTTTATTTCGTTATAATAGGTACTCACTAGATTATTCTTTGTTAGAAAAAATTACTTTGAAAAATGGTGTGCCCAATCTTTCATACCAGTAGTGAACAAAAAACAATCACAAAAATATTACATTCGCTATCGGTAAAAACAAAGTGGCTAAACAACCATTTTTTATCCTTTTTTAAAACGAAAATAATAAAATGCAAAATGTTAGTAATCTCGAAGATGGTTACGAATAACGCATCCAATTTTTACCCACATCATTCGTGGTTATAATATTGTAAAATGCAATTCAGTTATCCATAAATTAGGTCATCGATTATTTCCGTGTAGAAGGTCAATAGTCGTAAATCGTCTACAAAACTGACCTTAACATTACTTGTTGCACTTCTTGACTCGTATTTCTGCTTGTTTTTTCGTTGTATTGCAAGTTTCAATTCAGCTGATAAAAAAAAAAAAAGAAAATAAATAACATAATATGAAAAAAATAAAATAAAAAATCATAATAACAACAATAAGAGCAATAAGTATAAATTTAATGAATATGATGTAGCCTATGACTGGCAGAACTTTCTAAACATTATTTCAGTCGTGAAGTAAAGATAAATATATAGGTACTTAATATCATTCACTTGTCTCGTAAATAAATAAAAAAATCGTAAAAATTTTATCTATTTTTAAATTTTGAATTGAAGTAATTAGGCCTGTTAAAAGTCCTAATTAAACTGTTTTCAGAACTGATATTTGAGAAAAAATAATAATTTCATCACATGTGATATGCTACAATATTGGTCAGCTTCGTCGACGAAGAGAGAGTACCTATTATATTTCGTATGAATTAACAACAGAGTTTTTCTTATTATTTAATACGTGATTACAAACTCGTCGACATTACACTGATCGAGTAAACCGTGAAATTATCAACAAAAACCAGAAAAAAAAAAAAAAAGCATATTTTTTCTTCTTCTTATTTCATCCGTTAAATAACATTTGCCCGATTCTGTTTTATTATTCAACAGTCTTTGCGAATGAGAATAGCTTCCTAACATGTGACAATAAAAGTGAAATTATTCATAATTAAACGAAAAACTGACCTGATCAGGCGAGTAAAAACTGAAGCGGTGACAGGAGAAAAAATTTAAGAAGTCATTAGCCGCGCAGCAGGCCTGTAGAAAATGCAGAGAAACTGCGTGGTATGTGATCTGAGTAATGGTAATTCAGGCCAGTTTGGGGAATACCTAGAATCTGTATCACCAGCCAGTACTTATTTACACGACTAACTAAATGCATTAACAATATTTATAGAGAGTAGGCCACAAATACCATAAAATAATGACGATATCTAAAATCTGATGAACGAATTTAACGTGTGGATACTAGATATAATATCGTTGGATTTGAAAAAGAAGCAATGATTATATAAATACTGAGGCGTGCATCGGTAGCACAGACAAAAAAATAAAATAAAAGTCAAGAGAAGGGCTCTTATATCAAATTCATGTCTAAGAATTAAATATTCGTTGTCTTATTCTCCTTATAAGGGACCTTTGCTGCTCTGCCGCGTTCATTCACACAGACCTACAGTGTATGATAATTGCTGGATGCCTAACCTTTGGTTCTATTCGAACGTTCATATCTTTAATAGAATTTTTTTTGTTATAGATTCACGTACAGCTGACCATGATTCAAACCGAGTTATGGTTAATAAGTTCTGACGTGATCGAATCTCAGGCCCTAAGCTTTAGGCTAAAAATTTCGGAAAAAGTTTAATTTTTAACAAATGTACATTTATGGTTTCAGCATGAAGTAAAGGATCTGTTTTAGTCTTGTCGAACTATTTTACTTATCAAGACCTTTCTAAATATGATGGTTGAAAAAGCATAGATCACCAACAGAGTGGCCATCTCTTGACTAGAAAATGAGGATTTGCGCAAGAAACGATACAATAAACTCGAGAAAAATGATAATTATTGCACTGAAATGACTATACTGATGTGCGAACAATAAGCGATATAAAAGACAAGGAAATAATTGAAGGCACACACAAAATTAGTTCAAAATTGATAGAGCAGGACATGCTTTTTGATAACAATTGTTCAAATGAGCATTCTGCAACTCTTACTAGAAGCCGCAGTCTGTTGATTTTGTGTGTGTGTGAGTGTGTGTGCGCGCGCGAGACATGACATGTTTTCCATCTTTGTTGCAATGATAGAGGTTCATTGTCATCAGTTGTTTCAGTTAGTGTACGTAAGGGATGCGTAGTTTTGTCCATGATAAGTTTTTTATCATGAACTGGTATATGGTGAAAATAAAAGAGTTTCTTCTACTCTTTTTGTTTTATTGTTTTGGACAAACCTTTTTGCCATTATTGTGATTAAAGTGTCTTCATTTTTGTCAACTTTTAGGCTTAACTCTTTTTTGTGTGGGTGTGAGTAAAAGAAGAGAGATATCTCTTTCCTTTGTTCACTCAGTCTCTCCTTTTTTGAAAACAGATATCTTCCTTGATATTTGTTCTTGCAGTTGGCCGATTGCCTTTTGTATGTTTTTTACATTGAGGAAGTCAATTAGCTGTCTTTCAATGTTATCAAGTAGATTTTCTAACTTGTATGTGTTGAAAAATGGTTTGCCAGTTACATCTTTGAAAACCATGTGGTCTCTTTTATGTAATATACTGGGAGTAACTAAAAATTCTTTACTTTAGAATTTTTAGCTATTTGTAGCATGCTGGTGATATTTACATGAGATCTCACTGTAGGTATTACAATAATTGAGATTTTTTTTTACAAAGACTATTAATTTTTTATAGGAAGAAACTCATATCTCCAGATAATTGTTAGAGTTGCCAGTTATCAATTGTTTAGTTACATGGTTAAAATCGGCTTTCAGATACAGGTTTTTACCTTACTGTTAAGGATTAACGGTGAAATCCATAATATTCTATGCAGGTTCTTTTATTGAAATCTGTGAATGTGAGATTTTTTTTTTTTGAAGATCTCTTTTGATTTAAGATTACGCAGTCAAATGCTTGACTTCGTACTCTTGTGAGACAGGAGATGTTTATAAGGCGATTGCAAGCTTCAATTATGTAGTAGCTTACAATTATTTTAATTTTTGGCCATGTTCCTTCAAGACTGCGTACAATTTTGAACTGTAAATGTCTAAAGGTCAAACACTTTTAAAGTGTTTTACTTGAGATACATGTAGAAATGATTCTAGCAGATATGAAAATAGGCCTCTTTGTAGGTTTGTTTTCATTTAGAGGAGTTAAAATTTGCTGAATTTCAATTTCAGTAGTCTTTTATCTGAAGCAGATTTTTTTCAAAAAGATCGGTTTCCCCAAGTTACTCTGGATGTTTTTGCTACCAAATAATGGCTGTATGCCACTGGCTGTGTACCTATGGGTACAGTTACTGTTTAACATCCTGAGACAAGAAAATAGATTTTTGGCACACACGTCTCACTCTCACTGTGCCACAATGAATAATGGCAACTGCCTCAGCCCAGTCACTTGTTTGTCAAAATTTCTTCATCAGACAAGTGTCCTTTGTGCATGCTAGGCGTGCAGGACTCGTGTGGTGGCCCCTAGAATAGTTACCACCTTCAAAATCCAACCGAATAGAATTTTTATTAAAAACTCATTAATTACTTCCTGATAATATTCTCGACATCTTCGTAAATTACTTTACCTATCCCAACCTTTATGAAAACGTACTTAAACATTGACAGGGTCGTGCAGAAATTATTTGGTAGTTGAATGCAAATATAAAATATGTTTCAGTTTTTTGCATTAGCATACATAGAGATCGATTTGTGATCGGGTAAATTTCGTTTCTTCGCCAAGTTGTTCCTCATGGTATTGCAATAATTAAAATTTTTTGCCTGCGGCTTAACTTAAAAAAAAAAAAAAAGAGTCAGAGACTAGATCAAAAATTATTTGCAGACCTCAATTGATTTCAGTTCGCCAATAAATTATGAGGGATTATAAGGTTCCATTTAAAGATTTATTCTTTATCCTTCTCGCCTAACATATTTATCTGTAATAAACTCTCGACCTAAAAAACGCTTATCTAACACGGACGTTATGGTACGAATGTATGCCTTATTATATCGAAATTTAATTTACGATTACATTGTAACATAAACACTCGAGAACTTTGTCTCATGTACCGTGTTTTCGAGAAATAAAAGAGGGAAAATTAAGGTAAATATTATTATTGAAACATAAAATCTACCATACCGTGAGCACGTTGAAAAATTTCGTGGAAAAATAAATTAAGATCACACTTTTTAAAATTTTTGTGGTACTTCAGCGTTGGCATTAATTAAACAATACGGAAGTCCTCTTTTCAATGTAGTTTCATCACTCCGTCAAATAAAGAAAGTCATATATAATCCAGGAAAAGTAATTTTTGAGTAAACATTATTTAAAAATTTCCTTTGAATTTCTTTTGGAGGAAAAAAGTCCCTATGCTGCCTAAACTAGTAATTTGTTTCTCGCTTTCTATTCAACTAGGGAGCAAAGGTCAAATTTTTAATAACTTGTAACATTATTACAAAAAAAATTAAAATTTTAAATATAGTACATATTTCTATTTTCACTAATGTGGGGGTAAGAACTGAAAGGTGAAAGCGGCTGGTACGAATCTCAGTGAAAGTCTTGGGGCAAGTTTCAGTGCAAATTTTGGTGCAAGAATAGAAGCAATGAGAGAATTAAGAAAAATTTGTTTGTGTATGAGTGTATATTTGATTGTATTCAACACACGCACACTAACTAAAAACAAATATCATTATTTTCACCAAAACAACGAATTACACCGTGTTATCAGCTGTAAAAATTGGAATGTATGCCACATTGAATGATTCAGTTTCCTTGCTTAAAGGCACTGAAGCACACTTTATTGCATTAAGTTTCACTTTTTGTCAATGTCAAATATCACCAAAAAAAATCACAAAACACTTAACTTTGAAAGTAAAACTAGAGAACCCGTGCAACATACATTCAACTAACCAACACTGCCTCTGTTTATACAACATTTATGCCTGTGGTATGCCAAAGGGGGCCATTTTGGCGAACCCCTCACAGTCCCATCAACACTTTCAACTCAATGAAACACGCACCAAGGAACTTAGGTATTAATCATCTACACTGGATAGTGCCCACAGAATCAGCACTACCTAACCCACATGGCCTGCCAGGAATTTGTTAAGACTCAAATTTATGCCATTCTGTTTAAATTTGAAAAGGTTGTGAACCTTGGTTATGTATCTGGGATTTTATTTACATTATGAAGTCATTAATTTCCAGCCATACTAGGTCAAACACCACCAGTAGCCATTGCTATTGAAGAAAATTCAAATGGCCATTATCAAAATATCAAATAGTGTATTATAATATTGAAAACACATCATTACATGAATACATTGAAGAAGTTAACAAAAATTGTTCCTGCCTGTACCAACAGAAAACATGTTTATGAAATGAGAAACAGTGAACAATCAGTATACGAAATGAATTTAGAAAGGTTGTTTATCTAGAAAGAGGAGAAAGGGAAAGAAAAAAACAGTTTTTAATAAAGTAGGAAGGTGAATTTATTATTATACACGTATCTAGGAAAATCCTAAGGTAGTGGTGTAAAGGGAGAGCCAACAGAAAAAATGAAAAAATAAATAGCCTAGGTATTACAGGTTGCATACCTAGATGTATTTCAGAAGAGAGTCTTTAATTTTGAATTTGGATTTTTATTTTAGCTTATCTGACAGCCAGATGTGTCATTACCCTTATTAGACCACGTCAATTCCTAAAAAGAGACGATGGCTATTCAAAGGTCAACAACTGGTTTAGACAAAGAAAAACAGATTTTACATTAAATTTTAATTTTTTTTTTTAAAAAAACAACGCTTTGAGATTTTTTGTGGTTATACAGGATCTAGGAAACGCAGTCACATTCAAATCAAAATAAAACGCATTTTAATTGAAAGAAGGCAAACGGTTAAAAAATATTAATAATAAAAATAATCCTAAGAGTGTAAGCGTGAAATTAAACACATATAAAATGAAACTGCAAAAGGCAATTTATTCGAAAACAAGATCAGTTTACATTAATATAAAAAGAACAAATATATACAAAATTCAGGCGACATGACGCATCATATCCTAGGAGCATGACTAGAAAAGTCATAGACATTGCGTTGCCACATTGGGCTGAGTAAACAAAATGGGAAGATCAAATAGTCATAGTCAGGGTTTACGGGTCAAAATCAGGTATTTTCAAGAAATTGGAATTCAGGTGTACAAGGCGGAGACACTCACTCACATCGATAGTGGGTATAGGAGGTCCATGCAGCTAAACCAGGCAAGGGTTGGAGACATGGTAAATCTTGACATATTTGCAATAAAGCTTAACATCGTTGATATAAATAATCTGTGCTCCTTCCCAAGCTCAATTTCTCTCGTAAGTCATATTTTTAGCCAAGTTTTTGGCCAAAGGTGATAAAAACATCATGGTTCAAGACCAGCCCTGCCACAATCACCATAGACATTTCCTGGATCAAAACTACATGTATGTTAAAGTGGAGTTGAACCAATATGGTCCATCTCACCGCACCCTTTAAGGTAGTCTGAATTCAACTGCTTTGAGCAAACATTTCTTCCAAAAAAGAGAGAAAAGGTCAAATGGCAGAGGTCCACAAGATGAGTAGGGGCACTGAGGATTATACATAAATGTTCCCCACATTGGTTTTCAACTTTGCAACAAAAAGGATTGGGTGACACTTTGGGTCCAGAACATGAGAGGATGTGGTCTGAGAAGCTGAAAGTTGAAAGGACCATATGGTTTGGGTTCATTGTGATTTTTTTAGATTCAGATACAGTTTTAATAAGAATTACAGTTTTAACTTTTGTTTTCTTGTTTGTGTCTGAATCTAAATTTGCACCCCCCTCTGTCTCTTTTGATTCACAACCTGATTGACAAAATAGGGTGAATAAGGTTGTGGGAGTGAGATTTTGAGGATAAATGGGATGACAGAGAGGAATGTGTCGAATTACCTGGGTTATTAGACACGATAATATTTAGTTTTTCCATGACCGACTTGCGGGAGACTACGAAAGACTTGGAATTTAAAGGTTTAGAAAGGGTAGAAGAAGTTAGTGTGATTAGGGAGGGGCAGTAAATTTTGACACCACCTCCGGAAGTTTATACTTCAGAATTATAAGTAAATTTGAAAATGGGGCTGCCCCAGATAAAAAGAGTCTGACCTTTTTACTAGTACTTAAAAGTAAGGTAAAAACTGGTTAGACAAGAAAACACTCTCACTCATACAGTACAGAGGTTACATCAGTCTTGAGCATTCCTAATTTTTGACATCTTCTCCAACTAGTAGGGTAGGTCCAAAATATAAATCAAATCAACTACTTATAAACGAAGGTGCGCTTAATAATTAATGATGTCTTTTGTATGTCACTGGAGTTCAGTTAGGTATTAAGATATTCCAATTTCGGAACGAAAAATGAATAAAATTAAAGAGTTTCATTACATATGTTCCACCTTAACTTGGGTCCAAATAGACCAAACCAAACAAATTTGGAGTCATTCGATAATTTCTAACGTTTTGTATGTTTTAAGCCCATATTTATTACGTTATGGGTCCCAAGAAATTTCAATTTAAATAGAAGAAGAGCTGATTTTGTTGACCATTTCGGTAGGTGTATTTATCTATATCTATAAATACATTTTAGTGATTCATAATCCGCCTGAGAGATAACAAATTTACAAAAAATGTCCTAACAAGTTGTTGTCGAAATTTGTTACAAAACGATATTCTATGGACTCGTCATTTGATGTCTCGTCAGTGAGGGAGGCTCCATGGGTGAAGAGGGGGTTAGGGTAAAATTCATTGAATTGGGATAAATCGAGTGGACCGGAGAAGTCTGAGACCCTGGAGCTAGAATCTACTTTACGTAGAAGATGCACCTTGGCTCCTAAAACCGTATTCCATGTTTTCAATTTTACCTTTCACACTTGTAAATAGCCACGATCAAGGAAGTCCAGAATCCAAGGAGGCTCTGTCTTCAGGTGAGGCAGAAGCTTAAGGAAATCGTGTCTTTTGGAGATGTTGGAATTCAAGAGTTGGAGCTAGTCAGTTAGGCAGGAGCTCCAAGGGGTCCAAGTTCCTCGCGATGTGCCAAACGTTAATTTTTGTTCCAGAAACGATTTTAAAATTAGCTTAAAAATGAACTAATTTTCATGCACCATGAGTCCTGAAACAATATTGCTAATATGATACGCTGGATACGCTTCCGAAAAAGTGTGCAAAAAAAAAACTGTCCGTTTTACAATTTCCTCGCCCCGTGTTCCCATAGCCTACCAATAAAAAAATAATCAGTGTTTTAGACTCAGTATCCTCATGATAGAGTGTAGTCGTACAGAAGAGACGAAATTAATTTCATGCTGCATACAATCAAAAAGTCATTAGACTTCAAACGTCTGCAAAATTTATCGGTTAGAATTCTATCAATAAATCATAAATTACGTAGATACATGCGAATATTTAATACCTATACATCCAAACCGAATTTTTTTTTTTTTTTCTTTAAATTCGATAGTCATAACATTTCTTATATTCTACGCTTAATCTTTGATCACCATGCTCATTCGCCACAATTGATAAGCTGTACATATGTGATACATCTTTACAGTATAACTTTCAGCTCGTTTTCACTCATCTAAGTGAGTCATCAAAACTTTTGAATGAATTTATTTCTTTTTTGGGAACATTGTAAATGATAATTTTCTCAATTCGAAACTAATTGAAACGTAATTCTTGGTAAAACAAAACGAAAAAATACGTTGGATAGGAATAAAACGAAAAGTACGTCGACTGGTTTAATGAACTATTATAGCGATGTAAACCGGATACGTTATCTTCGAGGCAATTCCCACTTGTGTTTCAAATTCCCTCCTGCACATTTATTTGCGTTCGAGCCTGCCAAAATATACGAAGAAAATTTTTTTCAAACAACAAAAAAGAAATATAAAAAAAAAAAGAGCAAAGAAAAAGAAAATATTTAGAATATTTGTATTTCAATTTGTAGGGTACTATTTATTTACTATTGTTATTTCTATTACGAAACGAATACTTTCTGACGTAATAACCATTGTTGAAAACAGGTTAAAGAACTCTTTTTTTTTAAAAAAAAATATATATAAATTTTACATTTCTTTTTATCACATCGTAATCTTTTTTTTTTTTTTTTTTACTCTTAGAATATTCTCATTCTTATAGAATTTTTATGACCCGGATTCTTATAATAGGTGTAAGTATTAAGCGTCGCCAATCTACTACCTATAATATATTTCACATATTTTTAATAACCTTCGTCAAACCTATTGAACATCGTTCTATTCGATAATATATAATAAAATTAACATCCTACAAAATATTATTTTGTAACATTTTTTTTCCATGGTGAAAAAATGGTCCAGCCTAATAAGTAGGCCTGTAGAAATATGCGCTTGAAATTTAAAATATATTTATGTCCCGAAATATGCGATTAGGTAGATATATGCATTTACAAGATTTGGTATTTTTTTTTGTTACGAAATTTCGATTCTTTTTTTCATTCTTTCCTCGCGCATTCCCTCAAATTTCATCACCATCAGACACCCTACGATTAGAAGAACAATCATCTTGAACGAGTGAAACATTCATCCATTTTGATTGAAAATGTGGTTTTACTGGTATTTCCTAAATCTAAAAAATAAATCTGCACTACTAGTGAAAAACTGCACTGCATCACCTTTTTGATTCTCCTCGAGAGGGGACAGGATTCAGCTTTATCTTCTTTTTTTAAATTAATTTTTCGGCAAATTTGCTGGAACAATTATCCGAATAGAGAAGGATGAGTGCGAGAATAGCGTATTACACACCGAGGTTCAAAAGTGAGTGTTTACATGTGAGATAGTTTACAAAATGAGCGCAGTGAGTAAGCAATTTCTAAGTCATATAAACTCACATTTGAACCTTGTTGAGAAAAATATTTTATAAAATTAATGATCAAAAGGCGATAAAAGTTCTATAAGTCTTATACAAAAATTATAAAAAACAGAACAAAATACGGAACTCCTCATGATGGCAGATTTAACATTTCATTTAGAAAGTGTAACCTGTATGTCCATGTAAAGTGAATGTGCCTCCAAGTAAAAAGGTACTTCACATTTTTACATTGAGGTGTATTCACTTTGCATTGAGGTTACATTTATCAATAATAAAAGCTACTTTTTACTCTCAAAATACCAGTGTAAACATTGCCTTTCTGATCATGTATTTTATAATCGTATATTACACATCGAGGTTCAAAAGTAAGCATTTATGTGTGAGGGAAGTTTGCAAAATGAGCGTGCCGAGTGAGCAATTCCCAAGTAGTGTAAACACTTTTGAACCTTGTTGAGAAAGATATTTTATATAATTAATGATCAGTAAGCGATAAAATGTTAGAGTTCTTACAAATGATTAATCTTACACAAAGATTATGAAAAACAGAACAAAATATCGAAGTCCTCATGGTGGCAAATTTAACGTTTCATTTACAATGTGTAACCTCTATGTCAATGTAAATGAACGTGCCTCTGTGTCTAAAGATGCCTCACATTTTTTCATGGAGGTGCGTTCATTTACATTGAGATTACATTCATCAATGATAGAAGCTAATTTTCACTCGCAAAATACCAGTGCAAACATTGCCTTTCTGATCATGTATTATATAAAAATACATACCTAATAGCTTTGTTCAGGCGCTACCAGTAGTACCAGTACTGGCCTAGTGTTACAAAGAAAGTGTTTGGAATGCTCTTTACAAATAAACAGGTGTTTGCAAGCTCCCAGTGGATTATAGTAACCAGTGCTGGTGTTATAGTAACCAGGAGCTCGAAGCTGCTGGTACTCTAACTAGCGAAGTTTTTGTTCAGAATTTTCATATTTTGTTTACAATTGATTTCATATTTGTCTCTGTTATCACCAAAAACCAGAAAACTGTTCAGAGATTAACAGGCCAGTTTTTACAGTAAGCCCAAGAAATAGTAACCAGGAAACCAGCATCTTCCAGTCCACCAGTAGCGTCCGAAAAAAGCTAGTATACTTATTATGCAACATGCCAGGAAATTGAGCGTGAAACTTTACACTCCTTAATAACACTGCTCACTCCAATCAAGTTGCATACGATGCTCTATTATCCAAACAAACAAAAACGCTCAATTAGCATTGGAAAAGCCGTTTTCATGTTGGTTTTACCAATTTTGAGTCTTATGTATTCATCCGGTAGTCATGACTGTTTCAAAAACGTGCTCATATGATGATGTATAAGTATGTAATACATAGAAAATAATAGCACCAATTGATCCATATAATTTATCAAGAATAACATATATCGACGATACAGTATCAATAAATAATCGTTTTCAGAGAAGCAATACTATAAAGTCAGTCATAGGTTTATTCACTCGAGTTCCTTCTTCACGCCTTTTATACAGCGCAAATTATCGACTGAATTTTCTTTTCGTTCTATTTTATCACGTTTTATCGTACCAATTAGAGGACAACATTCAATTGGGTACCTACTGAGAAATAAAAAATAAATAAATAATATAAGTAAACAAATTAAGAAAAACCAAAAAAAAAAAAAACCAACACGATTCTATAATCAACACAGTTTGTTGTCATGGCTACGCCCACGAGTCATGTGTGCACTAGCAATGCGCAGAGGACTCGACATGACTGTAGATACTGGGCTGAAGCGACGCTAACAGTTGTCTAACAACAAGGCAAGAGCTAAGGTGTGTGACAACAAAATATATTTATTCGTCCTTGCGACGTAAAACCAACATTAACTATAAACTCCTCCACTACATGGTAGCAGGAGCACAGTGTTTTTCACTGGACCTTGAATTTAATAATTCGTTTTCATCGAAATTTGATTTTGCAAAATCGAAATTTAATTTTGAAAATCGAAATTTAATTTTGGAAATTCGAAATGTCATTTCGAACATCGAAATCTAATTTTGGAAATCGAAAATTAATTTCGTATCCAACGGCGAAAAACGGAAATATTAATTTCTTGTGGCCCAACACACAGTTCGACCTGAACTGAAATAATAATCGCTTCCACTCTGAAACAACTCTCATCCGTACGCCGTACGTAATTAGCAGTCTCAATAAGAATTAGCCTGACAGTTATACTCAGACCTAAACAATTCAACTTATTAGAGACTGAAACTCAATAATAATTCCCTATACCCCGTATAGTAATACATTTCCTAATTGTCAATTAGCCTAGAAATAACTCTCGTAATCACCGCTACTAAACAGCTGATGGAAAAATAACTTACAATTATTTTTCCGCCACCCCCAGCGCCATTTATTACGTACATTATTTTAATAAATAAAAAACATTGAATTCCTAAATTCGTCCTAAAAATATTTAGGCTGTATAAAATATAGACACATCGCTAAATGTTAGCGCATCCGTTTCTGTGTCCTTCAAAATGAGAGAGATAGAGAAAAAATATAATACTATTCCTGTCTCTCTCGCACTTATGCGTTTGAAAAAACAATCCTTAATAGAGACACAAACAGCATATAATTTGATCGAAATTCTTCAAAAATACGACGATTGTGACAAAAACAAAAGAATTGGTTCATCCAATCGGCTTTCACCAGCCGCTGGACGATTGAACATCGTATGAGTTTTTTGTGTGAACACACGCACATACGCAAAAAGGATTGTAATCCTTTATGCAAATACGCACACAAACATAATGTGTGCATTGCACTGCAACAGCAGCGACAACAACGTGTTCAACACGACATACACCTGATGTACAAAAAGAGACACGATCATCTTCACTCATTGTCAAAAAGTGATCGAGATTACTGTGCGCTCTAGTAATTGATTGTGCAATACCACGTTTTTATTAATTATTAAAACGTTTTTTCGTAATTATTTACGTACTTTTCATCAACATTCCCCCCCGGAGTGTAGTGGCGAAGTTTCCACAAGGTGCAGCCATTCAAAAGCAGGAAAACTGTAAGAACACTTACGCTTCATTATAACCTTTAGCAAATTCTCTAAAGTGTCGCCATATTTGAAATATGCATTCGTAACCGATTGTTACGAGACAAAATCTTAGTAATTCGGACTCAACAAAATTTCTTTCTATTGTGTCATATAATTTTATTACAAAATTCAATAGTCAGTCCAACATTTTAAAAGCCTAAGATCGCATATCGATCTTAGCGCAAACTCTTAGATATTATTTGTGCGTAATTTAATTACAAATTAAAATTGGTTTGTCGCCCCAGGGTCACGCAACAATTTTTTTTGGGGCAAGACCCTGGAAACCAAACTGAATTTGAAAAACATTATTCATTTCTCAAAAATCAAAAAGTTGTTTTTGTCCACGGGTCATGCCCGATTTTTCGTCTCTTTCTAAAGAGTTAGAAAAAATTACATTCGAAAATTATTTATCTTTTTGCAAAAATCGAAAATGACCTTTTCGCCCACGGGTCATGCCCAATTTTTTCACGTCCTGATAAGACTTGAAAATAATATCTTTTACCATTTCAGTAAAAATTGAAAATACCTTTTCGCCAACGGGTCATGCCCAATTTTTCATTTGTCTAAAAGACTTAGAAAAAATTTGAAAAATCGATAAATCGCGTAAAAAGCAATTTACGATTTCTCTTACCTATCAAACACATAATACATGGTAAAAATTCGTAACACCTGTTACATCCTTCCTATATGTGACAATACGAAGTGTGTTTATAATAACGAACCACCGTAGTATCAATACACATACGGTGTCATTGACCTTTGTTCAAATGTAGGTTAATAATACGAATGTAAAAATCGTTTCTTATTCAATTTTATCTCCTCCTTTCGAACAATAGGCATAATACCTATAAAAATAAAAGAGGATAATTTTTTTTCCTTTCGTTTTCATCTTCTTCATAGAACATGAACCCTAAAGAAAACGCAAACACGTCATATGGCGACGACATCGACGTCCTCCTCAACCCTGAAGCATTGTTGATGGAGGAGGAGGAGTCGACCGAGACATCGACATCCCACCAGCAAGATGCAACCCCGGCCCCACAACCTTGGTGGGCACAAGAAAGAGACGAGGAAGAGGAGCTGCGAAGGGTGGTGGCAATACTACCAAGCGCACAACCGTCGGTGGGATGTACCGTCAAACCTGTACAAATGGACGTGCAGGCACATAGCCACGCGTCCACGTACGCAACTTCCGAAACAACGGACAGCAAGGACGTGCGACAGCAATTCCTCGCAGTATTGGAAGATGTGGGGGATTATAGCCAAACCCTCGAGAACAAGCTCAAGGGTAGGAATGTATGACCGTACGAAATAAACGCACTAGCCAACGAAGACATAGCAATCAAGGCCACACTAAAAGACCTCGAGTATGTGCCGAGAAGGCCTCGCAAGACAAGACTTGCGGAGAGCCTGCCAAGCGAAACAAAAATTGTTGGTGCTGCAAACGACAATCAAATCAAGAGTGCAGCAACAACAAGCACAAGATCCAGCACCCGTACCGATGGTATGTCATGACGCTGACGAGCAGCGCTGACAGGAGGAACAAGCTCGCTGGGACAACAGGGCTCTAGAGCTGCCAAGGGAGCTTGGGGACATCCTGCGCAAGGAGGCCAATGCACGAAAGGTGTTGACCGACTCGCAGAAAAAAGTCTGCGAGCTCTCTGCCCTAGTTCATGAAGACCTTGGCGTACAGGCAGCTGAATTCATTCACCAATACCTCCCCGATGGAAAGAAAGCCACCAAATGAGAACGTTCGCCACCACCACCACCGGTTCCAGAACAACGGACCCCGGCAAGGGGTGAACGAGGCCAGCCTGGAATGGTCACAGGTAATGAAAATTCAATTTCAACTGAAAATGTAACACTTTCCGAAATAAATGAGGGAGAACCATGCCCGAAAAGGCTCTGTTCCCACCAACCCTCTTTATCCCAAATTCATTCTCAAACACCTGACACGTCGTGTCATGAACTATCGCAAAACCCGATAGAAAATGAAACACCCCTAGCAGTAGCGATGGACTCATACACCATCGAAAAACCACCACCCGAAAATTATATTTTGAAATGCTGGAAACATGATCCAAAAGATCAAGTTGATGCTGGGTTTGCAGATCTCAAACCTCCTAAATTTTATTTAGAAAAGTGGGATGGTGACATTCTAGGCTATCCTGGGTTTATTAACGGATTTAATAATTACGTTAATAAACGAAATGATATCGCCATCCCACAAAAAAATCAACCTACTGCAAGGAGCCCTACCAAAATTCTTGGTAGAAAAAATTAACCATTTCTCCCCAGATAATGTTGGCTACATCATTTTTAGATAGTAAGTATGGGGACAAATCCAAGATTTGAGCTGAAATGTGGCTAAAAATAACTGCATACACCACAACCACTAACGATACAACGTCAATCTTGGACACGTTAGACACCCTTACCATTATGGTAGATAGATATCACTTACTTGCAAAAGTAATCGACGAGGAACAATTATTTAACATAGTAATTGAAAAATTTCCACCTCTATCTTACCAAAACACTTTAAAAAGTAGCGAATGCAATGTTAAACATTTGTTCGAAGCAGTTAGATCGTTCATAAAAATTAGAGAATTATCAGAGCCTATTTGTACTTCAGTACCAAAAAAGGTCGATAAACCTAATCCACCCCCGCAAAATAGAAATCCCTCTCAACCAAAAGGCAGGAGAAATGAAACACCATGCTCACCTGTGCAGAAAAAAGAGTACGTTGGAATCTCGCTGTGCGCACTACAAACGATACAGGTTGTGTACGCGCTGTACGCAATTGCACACCAGTACGCAGTACTCTAACCCGCAAACTGCCGCTGGTTCCAATGCGGCAGTACCGAGCACCACTCCAACTTGTGTCCTGTGATCGAATATCCGATCACGGAAAGCAAAGTAGCAGCATGGGTGGAAATGCTGAAGGACTGCAAGCAGTACCTACCGCCAGGTAGCCTGTTTGATAAACAGCAATAAAAAATACCTGTTCTCAACCCTAAACAAACTGTAACATTACAGACGACTGCAGCTTCAGAAGAAGACATCAATAGTCTCGTTGCGCTGCAATGCCAAGAGGATGAGAACCTGAGTTCCACATCCGGAGTTCCAGTGTTAAGTGAGTGCTTATCATTTTTCAGTACTAAAGATACTGACGCTCATTTCTTAACGTTTTCATCGTACATTCTCGCTCCAAATGCACAAGAACCAGTGAGAATTAATGGCTTTTTTGATTGTGGAAGCAAACATAGCTACATGTTTTACACATATGCCTATGAACATCTCAGAGAAAATTTTTCTGAGTTTGTTGAAACAATCAAATTTTGTGACCTAGCTGGACAAATGTCAAAACAAATTTGCACCCAAATTGTAAAATTTGAACTATTCAAAGGTGATGGAACTAAGGTTCAAAAGGAAGCCAATACGGTACCACACATCGCGAACAACCTTTCCAAATTTGATTTTGATGAATTTAAAAACCGTTACACACGATATTCCAATATCGACTTTTCAGGCTTGGACCGAGAATCTACGATACATTTACTAGTTGGTAATAATTACATGTGGTCATTTATAAAGCACATTAAACATTTGTCACCAACCCTAACCCTAATCGAAACTGATTTTGGAAACATGTTAGGAGGATTCTTAGGAAAACCAACCAAATGTGACGCATTCGAACCATCATTCTTTACATCTCCAGAAAGTATGGAAAACTTCTGGAAACTGGATACCTTAGGTATCGAAACAAAGAACTTAGTTGAGGATGATGCTGAAACTGAAGCATTACACTTATTTTATAAAAATATAAAATTAGTGAATAACAGATACCAAATCAGGTGGCTATACAAGTATAGCCCCTCACCATTAGTCAACAATAGACAGTTAGCCTTTAAACGATTAGAAAGGCAATTGCCCAAATTGCAGAAAAGTCCAGAATTTTTCATAAGATACGATCAGTATTTTACTTCACTAATCAATTTAGAAAGGATTGAACCTATTGAGAATGATAGACCCGCAGAAGTGGTACACTACTTACCACACAAGGGTATCTACGATCCAACAAAAAGCACTCCGCTCAGAGTAGTTTTTGATGGATCGGCCAAAACCAAAAAATTGAACTTATCCTTAAATGACTGCATGCATAAAGGAAAAGTACTATTAGCCGATCTAATAGCAATGCTTGTAAGTTTTTGTAAGAACCCTTACGCAATAATCGCTGATATCAAAAAAGCGTTTTATCAAATCGGATTGCACCCAGATGACAGAGATGTCACACGCTTCCTATGGATTAAAAATCCAAAAAATCCGATGACCAATAACAATTTGGTAACATTTTGATTCTGTCGTGTACCTTTTGGAATCATTACGGCACCATTCTTACTCGCAGCATTGCTATTACATCACTTTTGATTGGTCGACATGGAGTTCCATGACAAGTTCCTAGAACGATTTTACGTTGATAATTTAATTGTTTCCGTACCAAAGTACGAAAAAGCAAAAGATTTATACATAAAATCCAATAAATTATTCAACGACATCTCCATGGAACTCGCCCAATGGGGCACCAATTGCAAACAGTTAAGAAAAAATTTCAACGCACAACACGCGTTAAGCAACCCAATCATCAAAGTGCTTGGCCTGTATTGGGATATGGACCATGATGTACTTTACATGCCCAAACCAAAACCGTTTACGTCTCCATGGACAAAACGCACATTCCTTAGGGTACTATCATCATTCTATGACCCTTTAGGTTGGTTTGCACCAGCATTCATTCCATCAAGAACGTTCATGAAAGTACTCTGGTCCAAGGGATTGAAATGGGATCAAAAAATCCCAGACAATCTCGAACCAACAGCTACTGAGATAATTACTGATCTCAGCAACAGCCTCAACTACTGCATTCCTAGACAATTCTACCTAGGAACTTATGACCCGAATACATGTCAACTACACGTATTCGTAGATGCATCACAAGTAGCTTACTCCATGGCAATATATATCAGATTTAGCAACACTAAATCAAATTGCCATGCAGTAAGATTTGTAACAGGAAAATCACGCATAACACCAATGCGACCGATAACAATTCCTAAACTCGAATTGATTGCAGCACTCATTGGTGCACGTGGACTATGTTCCCTACGTAAACCACTCGGTTTACAGAATGCACCAACATTCTTATGGTCTGATAGCAAATGTGTTCTCACATGTCTATTAGAAAGAAAAGTCCACCCACAATTCGTAAAAAATAGAGTCGATGAAATAAAAAATATAAAACCCGTCGAATATCGATATGTCCCATCAACTGACAACCCAGCTGATATTGGCTCACGTGGTTCCTCTATCCACAAACTCTCCGAATCACTCTGGTGGTCTGATTCAACTTGGCTATCCCAAGATGAAAAATCTTGGCCAGAAACCAATTTAAATATAATCGAAAGCCTACCAGACGAACCAACTAAAATAGCTACACCTGTCTTTCATACAATGAAAGAAGTATTATCCTCGACTTCCAAAAAGTCAGTGTCAATAACAATTGACGATGAATCAATTTTTGACAAACGTCATCCTACCAAATATTTAAGGCAGATGAAATCAGCAAAAAGATTCATCCCACACTTCTTCATTGGTCCAAATACAGATCAATGTGAAGTCACACTACCAGAACCTGAGGTTCTATCTCAACAGTGGATAGCTGATCCACCAAACCCAAGTCAGCCACTTGATTTGACAATCACCAAATCATGTTATATTCCGAAAGATGAAATACCTTTTGAAAGTTTCATACATCCACCTTTGAACACTCCGTTCAACATAGATATCACAAAATTCAATACTTTATCTAAACCCGTACGTATATTCCTACAGTGTATAGAAGCTGTACGACGATTTAGTAAACAACGAATAAGGAGGAAAAGATTAATTTCACCTTATGCATTGTTAGATTTCACATTTCATTTTGCTCTACTCTGCTTCATCAGAGCTGATCAAAAGAAATACTTCGGAAAACTACTCGAAGTATTAGAAAAACGAAATCACCCTCCGTATGTCTTGTAGGAAAAATTCCACATCCTGATTAATCCATCTGGGATATTACGTACAGTAAATTATCTACCCAATATCGAGTACCCAAGAGACATGCTATCACCAATCCTGATGCATCCTAAGTCTCACTTAACAAAATTAATTCTGATGCATACACATCTGAAAAACATACACTCTGGTACGAAATTTACCATAACCGACTTTAGAAGACACTATTTTGTGCCAAAGTCACTAAAAGTGTTATCTCAAATTCTAAATAAGTCGTGCACACTATGTAAAAAAGCTGAAACAAGACCGTTCAAATAACCAACTTTTTCAGCACTACCAGACTTTCACCTGGTACCTTTTGTGAATCCATTTACCTACACAGGTGTGGACATCTTTGGCCCATTTATGGTATTTGACAAATACCTGCCAAAGTTGAAATCACAGTTGGCAACACCAACTACACCACCCATTAAAAATTGGGTGTTGATCTTCACGTGCCTGTCCACCAGAGCAGTACACCTACTCTCAGTGTCAAACTTGACAACTAAGGACATGTGGACAGCGTTCTTAACATTTTTTGCTGACAAAGGTACGCCCAAAGTTATCCTATCCGATAACGCAGCGCAATTCCACTTAATTGCAACGGACTTACCAGAATACTGGAAAATGTTCACTGAAGAATGAAAAATAAAACCTAGCTTAGATGAAAGAGGCATTAAATGGCACTTCATCCCTGCTAAAGCACCATGGTATGGTGGAGTTTATGAACGACTGATTGGAATTATAAAACAAGTGTTTTATAAAGTCCACGGTCACCACTCAATATACAAACATACCTTTCAAGTGAGCTTGAAAGATATACAAACAATGGTTAACAGAAGACCACTATGCCCATCTCCAGATGAGCTTGAGCAGTTGACGTTAACACCCGCACATTTCATGCGAGCGAACTTAGGCCACCTAAGTAATCCGATTAATAAATCGAACAAAGATCCAACTCCTACAGCAAAACAGCTTATGGACATTTGGAAACTTGACCAAGATTACCTAACAAACCTTTGGTTAACTTGGAAGAGACAATATCTCTTATACCTAAGAGATAGACCACCAACTGCGCTCTCCAATCCAGGGTGCACGGTACCATTTGTACCAAAAGTAAACGATATAGTACACGTTTTAGACTACACATCCAAATCTGGTGTTTACAAACTTGCAAAAATCATTGATTTAGAGAAATCTCGTGATGGCCAAGTCCGTCATGCAAAAATAGAATTCTCAAGCAAGCAAACATCTACAAGATCTCTCAAGTTCTTGGCTCCGTTGGAGTTAGACGACAGAAATGTAGAAATACTCGATACATAGTATCGTGCCTCCGATAGACCCCCTGATTATGACAAAAATAGACTGGTCTGACAAGCCAAATTACTGACTTTAGGGTACGCCATAAATGGACATTATACTCTTAAAAACGGTATAAGTACGATTTTTTGGCACCCACTATTACTGTCATGTGCTTTATAAATAGCTACGGGTAATAGGTGGCAGAGTGCACTACTTAAACTAGCATCGTTGATGTTTACACGACTCGCTAATTCCCAAATATTCCTTTACAGAATCTGTGATCTACGGCCAATAACTCGTCTCATCCTCTCAGCTGCAGCGTCCGGCGATCGAAACAAACTTTCGTGGAAAGTTTCGTTCTCTGTCACTTCGTTACTTCGTAACGTCAGAAAAAAGACGAAAAGTTTTTGTTCCTACTTTATTTATAATTTTCTGTACATAACTATTTTTTCATGTTTATATTGTATTTGTTATTTTTATTGTTGATTTTGTAATAAAATAACATCTCATATAACATGTATGTCTAATCTTTATAGATTTTAGGGGAATCTTCGGAGGCGGCCACTGATGGCCACCCAGGAACACCGCCCCCAGTGTCATGGCTACACCCACGAGTCCTGTGCGCACTAGCGATGCGCAGAGGACTTGACATGACTGTAGATACTAGGCTGAGGCGACGCTAACAGTTGTCTAACAGCAAGGCGAGAGCTAAGGTGTGTGACAACGAAATATATTTATTCTTCCTTGCGACGTAAAACCAACATTAACTATAAACTCCTCCACTACATTTGTAACTTATATATCTAGGTACTGGTCAATTTAGTGAACGTCATTAACCAGAGGTACGTTCATATAAAAACCCACCGTTACAACTGTCATTTTGGTACTTCAATAAGGTTGAGATTATTTTTTAGTTGAAAATCACATTTCAAAATTGTCGTAGGATTGACCGTCATAGAAGCTTTATTTTGTTTGTTTTTCTTAACCAGTTTGCATAATAAAGAAATACTGATCCAAGATCTTTTTTTTTTTTTCTGGATTTTTATTTGTTTGATAACAGGAGCTCTTCCGTAATGTATTGACACGATAACGAATGAGAAACCTAAAATTTCCATTCACAATAATAAATGTTAATGTCGTTGGAGAACAAGACTTTGCGGACGTGTACAAGATTAATGAGATATTTGAGGTAGTTGTCTATTATAATTCATTCACGAATCATGTTGCTTAGCTTTCAGCAAACTTAATTATTGCCGAAGATTAAAATCTATGACGCCCCAGTAGTTGGTATCAATGCTTTTAAGAGCAGTTGCAAATGAACCCATGGTGTAGATGTACCTGTTTTATTTAGAAATAAGCGTGGTACTCTCAGCTCGTTTTAAATTACTGGCTGTTCTCCATAGAAATAGGCGGAACTAGTTCACCGAACTATATAATATAATAGGCAATGGGGTAGAATTCGAAAAGAACTTTTATGCTCAAAATATGTGATTCGGAGTATAAGTTCTATCGAAAAGTGCTCTTCTAATGATGTGATGATCACGTTTGTATCACATGCTCTACATTATCATTTTTTTATTATCAGAAAAGTTAGTTTAGTGACTCTGTTTGGAATTTTGGAATGAGCTAATTAAATTTTCCACTTTTTGTAACATCGCAGAACTCGCACAAAGTTCTGTAGTCGAGAACTGATCACTTTTTCACAGAATATGTCAACAATCTGCAACTGAAGTGCAGCACTCTGTTGTCATATGAAATGCAGATAGATATTGTATAAACAACTAATTACACCTTTCAGCATTAATTAATACAAGCTGTGAGTACAAATATTCGATTTATATTATATTGTTAATACTTCTTAGATTTATCAGTTCTAAGGAGAGGTCAACAATAGGTTATTGTGTGCCTCTGTCTTCAAATTCTTATCGTCTATGGCTAGAAAAACTGATACAATCGTATTTTAAAATCCCAGCATTATTGGAAAATCTAGTAGCCTAACTATGAGGAAGGACACACGTCCTCTGTAAAAACCGATCAGCACCTGGGAACTTGGCCGACCTGTGGGGATTTTAAAGACTTTGATGTCACACAGCGGCGCACAAACGCATAAACAAGCAGACCTAAGCCTTTAATAACAGTATAATTGTAAAGATTAGCAAGATAAATATGATTACAGACGTAATGATGGGCATACTGATATTTCTCAATGACATTTAATCTGTACATTATTACGTGTTTCGTGCCTGTGCATACCATCAATGGTGTCCTTAGTTATGGTAATGAACCATCAGAAAAATAATGAAAAAATTACCATTTTCGTATGATTTTTCTGATGACTCATCTCCATTATTTGGCACGCCACGTATGTACGTGCACAAAATGTGATGTAGAGATGGTATTTTGACGGGAAATACCAGTATTCTAATTTTTTTTGTCAACTTTTCGTCTATAATCATTTTCAACTTCGCAAAATTTCAGATTATAATATTTAAAAAAATGATATACATATTTTACCACCCCGTATCACAACCCCCATGATAGTTATAAAAACAGTGAATTAAAACTTTTGGGTTACAAATTTTATGACCTTCATATAACTTTATGCTGAAATACTTTTCTTGTACCTATATTGCTCAGTTATCGAGAAAACCTTATAAATTTAAAAACAGTTTGAGTTCTGGCTATGAAGGTTGAGTATTTTTATTACTTATCTAGAATAAGGAGATCACCCTCAGCATATTTAGGCCCTAAAACATTTTGTAACGATTTATTTCATTTCAACCTCATTTTTAACCTTATTACTGGGCTATATTACTTATGTATACTGGAGTTTGTTTTTTGAATTTCTGTAATTATTTTTTCTGCAATATTCACAATTTTCAGTATTTAATTTTCTCTAAAAATTATATCATTTTTTCGATCATGTTAATTTGAGTAAAATTTTCTTGATTCAAGACGGAAAAGAAACCTTCAATGTTGTTTTAATCGAAAAGCCAGAGAGAAGTGAGAACTTTTCGTAGATTTAATGTGCTTCTTCACTCTCTTTTACAAGCGAAGCTGAACTTACTTTCGTAGTTTTCCATTATCATTATTAATGTTATGCTATAGAGTTGTGAGTTCATAAACGTGTTTTCAAATCAAAAAACTTCATTTCAGATCGTGTAATGAATATTTCCACTGGGACGACTGATGAATTAAAAGTCATTTGCTGCCTAATTTTTTAATCACCTTACCTTAATTTTGGTATTTATACACTCTGTGTTTTATATAAGAGTCGAATAAAAAGCTTATATACTAACTGCAACCTGACGATTTCTAACCCTAAAATTTGTTAGGTATGTAAAAATGTTTCTTACCCTAAAAATGTAATAAATACTTAAGTACTGATCTGACTAGTACGCATTAATTAAGCGAAATATTGAGTTTTTATCGATGTCATAATTATTTACGTATTTCTTGAAGAAAATCGTTTTTGGATAGGTACCAATGAAGATTAGGTACTCGTGATAAGAAGTTCTGGTAGTCCATTGAATTTTTCAAATGCTTTTATAAAAAAAAATCATCATATGTCTTCTCTTCCCACACTATTTCTCGAATTTGATTAAAATATTTTTTTTAGATAACATCCCAATGATATTATCAACAAACGTTTTTCCAAACAATGGGTAAGGTAAGTTAATGAAAAAATGCATAAAAATTAAAGTTATCTCAACTCGATTGCATTTATAGGGTACCTATCAACCTATGGAGGTACCTATTTTGTCTGATCATCTAATGTGATCTTTCGTATTATTTTTTTATGTTTGAACTATGCGTCACCATTCGAAACGAAATTTTACAATAATACCGCCATTTGCAATTTTGTAGCTTCAAATTTTAGTCCGTGGACGAAGTACTATAATTTTTTTTTATACGAAGATTTCACCAGTTTTACGACTCGCAACCAGCAACCAAGTTAGAAACTGTACGCTCATTAATCATCGCAATGAGATTATCTTCTTTTTAAAATTTTGTATTGCCAGTTCATTCGTTTTTTCACTCGTCTTTTTCATCGTTGTTAAACGACTTCAATTTTGGTTCTTTTTTTTCTCTCTCTCTCTCTTTATACATATATTATTTAATTTTCCCCTTAATTTCTTTCTTTTTTTTTTCAAGTATCTGCGCGCGTTACCATTAAATTACACTAATAAACATTCACGATTTTAGAATCGTTTTATATAATTTTCAATAGGTTTTTGGCCGCATAAAATTGGAAAAAGAAAAAAAACTGCAGCGCAGCAAGACTTCGCTAGAAAACGCAATGTACCAATTTTCACAATAATTTACAAGAAAAACCTATATTTAAAATATTTGAAAACATTGCAAAATAATATCAATAACAATCGATATCTGCCAAACAAATCGATATATCGATATTTCATTGCCAGTTATAGAGGTTTACGACTCCAACTCGAGCAAAAAGAAATATAAAAAATAAGTGTAAACGAAGTTGCATCTCAGAAACGTAAAATTCAGCAAAAGATTTAAGTAACATAGAATAAAGTGTTTCAGTTGTGTGAGATGAATGTACACGAGAATAGCCGAATATGTGATGATAATTTAATCAGTGTTACCAGATAGACGAGTGATATAGAGTATGTAGATAATTAGTGTCAAGTATTTGTAAAAATGTGAGGGGAGGAAGATTGGTGGTCCCAACATCAGTTTCAAGAAAATAAATCATGAAAAAATATCGATATGTATTGATATTTTTATAGAGGATTCAGACTCGAATACAAAGAAACATAAATAAATGAGTGTGCACGAAGTTGCGTCTCAGAAACATATAATTCAGCAAAAGAATTAAGCAACATAGAGTAATGTGTTTTAGATGTGTGAGACGAACGTATACGAGCGTGGCCAAATGTGTGGTGAATAGAGAATCAGTGTTACAAGATAAACAAGTGACATAGAGTATACAGATAAACAGTGTCGAGTGTTCGTAAGAGTGTGAAAGGAGGAGGATTGGTGGTCTTAACAATCTTTAACAAAACTATCGATCTATCGATGTTTTATAGTTAAAAATCTATTTTTCATGAATTTTTTGTTTTCTAGTTATGTTGGAAACCACTGAACTAATATACATACCAAACTATTATCAGATTCGATCCCATATAAGAGATACCTTTCATGAGCCCTATCCATTTTGTAGTTTTCTCAAAACCGCGAAAAAAAATTTTTTTCCAGCAATTTTTATTCCCCAGTCTTCTCAGAAACAACTAAACTAATAGGCACCAAACGTCTATCAGACTTTCACCAATGTAAGGATAATCTATCGTGAAAATTTCAACCCGATACCTTTTGTCATTTCTGCAGAATTTTGGAAACTCAATTGTTCCAGGAATTTTCTGTTTTACAGTTTTCTCAAAAACTACTGAATTGATAGGCGCCAAACTTTTTTCAGACCTACTCCTATATGATAACTTATGTCTCGTAAAAATTTCAGATCTAGGTATCTATTTTGTAATTTTCTTAAAGCCGTGAACACAAAATTTTGGGCAAAACATACATACATCACTGTAATCAACATACAAGCCGGCCGAAATTAATTCGTCGAAATTATTTCACAATATTATTTCGCCAATATATTCCCTCATATTCGATACGGCCACCACCCACACAGCCATACATATGCACGAAAAAAATAATTTCTGTTGATTCCTCTGAAACAACGAATTTTACAGCCTTAATCATATGTCAACAAAAATTCAGAGCCAGCACAAGCCAGAGCGCCTCAGGGCTTGTATATACGTTTATAGATTATTAAAAGAATTAAGTCAAAATAGGAAAATGGTACCAATCGTTTTCTTGTCTCATGGAACGTATACTTTTCATCATCCCCACCCCTAACTCTTTTGTGAGGTCAATTTTAATACCCCGTTTTCAAGCAAACTAAATAAATAGAAAAGTAAAACACGCTGAATTATAAATTCTACTGAACCGTTATAACTCTTTGCAGTTTGCAAAATACAGTATTATTTACCAAAAAAAAAAAAAAAAAAAAAAAAAGGCGGATTTCCTGTATAAGTACCTATGTATAAAAGCTACAATTCGTGGGTCTTGCACGATCCAATGGGTGGAACCGAATAACAACGTATATTTTGTCGTTAGGCTAGTCAGTCTAAGGTATGCGTTCAACACTGAAATTAATAACGTCTTCTTAGAAGATTATCAGTTTTTAGTGTACTCCAGCCTACATTTATCTCAACCTATGCAGCCTAAAATATAACTACGGTCAAAAATTGACTGTCTGGATTTTTTATTGAGGACCAACTTACACGTATATGATGTTGCAGATAGAAGAATTTAAATTTTTGTAAACTTTCAATCATACATCGTGTTGTTTACAATAAAATTTAAATACGTACGTAAATACCTATTTGGTTTAAATTTATGTGAAAAGAATTATATTCGTGTAAGGAAAATCTATATTTTAGGCTGCTGTGTTTTCATAGAAAAATCTATTTTGTTTTCATATAAATAATTTATAAATCTAAGTGCATGCTTGCGATAGGTATAACGTCTCGTTGGAATTAATAAGGTACAGAATTATTTACAAGAGACACTTCTGCTTACGTCGATACAACACAGTTTGGTGCAAAAATAAAATAAGTCGAAGAGAAGATACGTGCTATAGCTCTTTTAACATTATTTTAATTTTCAAAACATCTGGTTTAAAGTATCCCCTGGAGAAATCTTATGTAAAATCTTTCAGCTTGGTGCATTTTTTGTCCTCGACGAATTCTATTCAAAACCTTGCCAACCAACTGATAATATCTTAACATAAATTAATGTGAAATTTATTTTTTATTGTAAGTAGATGAAAAAAATTGAACCTGTAAAGAAAAATCTAACAATTATTATTACTTTATATATTCATATTTTTAGACCGTGATGAAGCTAGCTGCAATTTTTTACCAAGACAGCACTGGGTAAAGCGAAAAATTTTGCAAGTGTGGATGTGCGAATTCTTCATTTTTGTACCATGATGAAATTTTCTTTTTTACACACACTTCAGGCATAAGTACAAGAACATTCATTTTTTGGGCGAGTATTGTAAAACAGCTATTGGTGATACAAGTGCGAAAAGTTGGTGAATCATGCACCATTTTCAATAATCTTAATCTGAAAAAGTCAAATGAAAAAGGAAACGTAAAAAAAAAAGTATAAGAAAGTAGCCTTTTTTTTCCACGAGACCGAGGTGTGTATAATGTAGTGCGTAATGTAGGCGAAATGAAAAGTGCGCAGCGTGCAAGACGTGAATGAAATCGTAAGATCCACGTATTCATACTTTTTATCATCGTGTAAAAATTCGCCTTTTTAGGCACGCTCTGAATGCATAAAAACATTTATTCTTTGGGATGGGTAGGTTTTAGAAAAATAATTCTTTGTTCCCCGCCTCATTTCTGAAACTCAGTTCAACCAAAAAAACCATTTCGAAGTATTTTTGCTGCATTAACAGTTAAAGAATAGTGTTTTTTTAGGAACTGACCTGAATGATTTGAACTATACCAGATTAATAATAAATAATATAAAAGTTTAAATTATTGATTTCAACCTTGCCAGTTGGCTGAAATCGATTATACGTTAATTAATTTCTACAGATAATTAGAGGTTTAAAGTACACCTTCTAAAAACTAATTTGGTAGATATTCAAAAAAAAGTCTTTAGCTTTTTAGGCCTCAATTTTATACCTATTATTTGACTGGTTTCAACGTACTTTTTAATTTGAAAAAAACAATGTTCGATCGAATTCTCCTCATTTTACTAGGTATACTGTTGACATAACTAATTAGATAAGTACAAAGTCTTTAATTATAGTTAGACCTATGATCTAACGAGTTAAATACACTCAGATATCCCATTGAACTTCTTTCAAAAAAAAAAAAATAAATAAATAAATAAATAAATAAATAAATAAATAGGTAAACAATTTAACCAAGTAATGGATTCTTACCTACAAAGTACAAACCAGTAATTACTCCAAGTGCAAGAGTGTTTTTTTTTTTTGGTAAACTTATAACTTTATTCTGAATCAGGTTTAGTAGGGCACTTACTCCAAAAAATTTACTTAAGCACCATTAGAAAATATAACATAAATTTTCTACTTGGGACCAAAAGCGGATTAAGAGTGTCATTTTTTGGGGGGGAGAAATGTTAATAATTTTGGTGAAGTTGAAGGTTTTTTTTTTGCTTTTCAACTAATTTGGATTAGTTTTCATTTGGATTCTGCGAGTAATACTTAGTAATGTTTGTATTTTTGTTTGTTTTGTTTTGAATAGCGTTAGGAGAAATTGGATGGTTTTTCACTGGATTCTATGTAATACTTTTTTTTTTTTTTTTGTGGTGTTCATTGGGAATTTCTCCCTGTTTCCCCTATGGATCTGTGCCAGCATGAGATAGATGTTTCACAAAAATTGTTAATGTACGAAGGAATATATGACTTGAAAAAGTTTTAAAACACATTTCAAATACTTAATATTCTTTGAGATAAATGAAATAATATGCAACAGGAGCTACAATTTAGTTTTCCAAAATGATTCTCTGCAGAATATTGTAGCCACCGACAAATCAGTATCTATGACTGAAGAAATTCCAAGATTTGTATTTTTTTTTTTGACCAACACTTAACCATAGGCTTACTTCTTTTCAAACATGAATCGCATTAATTCTAACGGCCAAAAGAAGATATAGAAGTATCAGAATAATACTTCTTTTGGAACGATTACACTTCCTTGAAGTACAACAATATTCAAAGTAATATTATTAGTACACGAGAATTAAATTCAACTAATTTATTTGTGGACCTTAACATTAAGACAGACTTTAAATAAAATTTAAACGCAAAGTAAAATTCAACAATCTATTAAAATGATAATTTGTACATACAACAGCACAGTAAAATGTTCACAATAGTTTAAGACTATTGATGGATAACAAGTTAACAGTTCTACGACTGAAACAAGACATTATAAATTTTCTTTGGTAATCGCAAGTATATATACACTTTCAGGGTGTATGGTTTTACATGGTATTAGATATGAGGTAGGGATTTTCTGACTAAAGGGATTTGTTTGTTCGAGTATATTCGAGGGACCAGTACATCAAGGTCACCAAATGTCCCATTAGAAAACGTGTTGTACGTGCTGGCAGGAGGTAATGGTACTTTTGCCAGGTAACTGCGCAATTTTACAAGGGACAAATGTACAGAATAAAATCCGTTTTTTCATGTAGCCGTATGCGTTCTTCTATATATTTATATGACGAACATATTCGTTTCGCTGATACTTTAAAAAATGTTTCTTTTTGTAACGAATTTATGTGAAAATACAAATTTTTACCCGCAGGAATATAAGCCTATATGTGAAAATTAAGAGTGTAATCAACGCCTCCCTCCCAGCACATTTGATATTACGACTAAGAGAAGAAATATCGTTTCATTATTTCTGCGAATAACCTTGGGCCTACAGAATGTGCACTTTACAAGGTTCGTTGGTCGTAGACCTGATGCTGAAGCCGGTATATAATCGTGAAAGACGATTTTAATAAATGGTCAACAGATCCGAATGGGCGCGGAAGTAGCATACCAACATAACCATATCCATTATAATCCATGAATTAATAATAAAATATGAAAAAAAAAAAAAGGAGGAAGAACTAGAGAGCGAGTGAGTGAGGGAGAGGGAGGGAGAGAGAGAGAGAGAGAGAGAGAGAGAGAGAGAGAGAGAGAGAAAGAGAGTGAGTGAGAGAGAGAGAAAAGCGAGCAGTTCGCAGGTTCGCACCTCTTAAGCGTTGCATGAAAATATTTCTGCAGACCATAGTAAATAACCAATCCGACGTACCGCAGTCGTAACGTAATAATTGATCGAATGAATTTTTAATTTTTCCTTTTTTTTTTCCCTCCTTCTTCTCCGTAAATTTTAAAATCGTAGGTAATGGGTATTTAGTAGACGAAAATTTTTAGCTGATTTATTCGATTTGAACCTTAGCCAAATAACATACGTAGGTATAATTACATTCGGTCTTTGTTCGTTTTAAACGAGTCTTGTTTTTATGAAGTTGCAAATTTTATCTTGCGAGCATGCATCGACTACAAAACGAACAGAAAAGTAAATTTTCCAAATGCGATATAACGTACAGTGAAATTAAATCATTATCTGTTGCTGAAGAAGGTAAGACGAACGTTCTCCAAGAAAATAAATTTATTGTTATCTACTTCCTTGGCGTTGATAAAGAAAATTTCAATAGGTACCTACATGTTTCGGTGTACGAATTTTGGAATCGTTACCTTTCTGGGATGCTGATATAATTTTTTTTTTCTCATTTTATTGTGATTTGTGTCACAATTAAAGAAGAGAATCAATGGCATGTACGTACCCACACGTGTATACCCATTTCAAACGCCAAAAAAACATAAATTTAAATTTAGAATCTTAAGCAGCCGTTTAAATAACTAATTGGAGTTTAGAAAATCATTGAGAATAAAAACTTTCCACAGATAATATCTAACATTTAGGCGAACTGCTTTTTGTAATATTTTTCGCAAAAGGCAGTAACTCTAGATGGGAATTGAGAAACATTTTGCAGCAGATTTTTCTGAATTTATGGGGAATAGACTGAAAATATATTTTCTGAAAAATTCCACCAAGTTTCGTACGATAGTTCTTTTTTTTTTCTTTTTTTTTCAAATTGGCTGCACTGATATATCTAATTTTTGAACGTGGTTTTTACATTACGGAGTGTAAACTTTAAAGTTTCGAATCATAGATTATTTTTCAAATATCTTTCAAAAATCTCTCTTCGAATCTTTTTTAAAGAATCTTCCATAAAATGTTTTTTCTCAAATCAATGATTGGATACAATCGTCATGACTAAAAATATAAAGAATCAATGAAGCTGAAATTTTCTGCATCCTGGTCTTTTTTCTGATATTCTTACTAGCAGAATTTTTCCATTTCGTCTCGTTAAAACGAATAATTTGAGATGAAGAACAGAAAATGAGAATCTCCGGATGTAGATAAAATCGAACAAAAATGTGTCAATTATTTAATAAAACTGGAGGTCTTCGATCATTTTATAATATTTCTGGGAAAAAAGTTAAGTATACGCTGCAATAATTATGATGTAAGTACGGTTGATATTGCAGAAAATGCCCTTTTCCAAAATGGTCCCTTACTTTTCGTTTCCATCTCAATCCATTTATAGTTTTCATATTATTCGAGTATAGAGAGTCGTGGCGGGCGATTAATCAGAAAAAAATTAAGTGATTTTTTTTGAATACGTAATCGATTTTCTAATAATTGATTATCTCGAGGCTCGTCGACTAGTTAATCGACTAATCGATTATTTTGGTCAAAACAACTGATTAGTTACCTATTTTCAAAATTGTGGGAATTCCTCGTGACACATTTTTGTTTCAACTTTAAAGAAAGTGCCTAATGATTTTAAACTGTGTAATTTTAGGTCAGTGGTTACAAAATTTAATGCAATCGTCAATTATCATCTACTACCAACTTTTTAACAAACTAATTTTCTACTTTTCGAAAACCTACATTTTCTAACGCAGTTGCTGCTGCGTTAGAGTTTTTATTTTACGAACTAATCTCAGAAAATTTCCTTTCGTAAAAGCCTCATAAATCGGTAAAAAAAGAAAAAAGAAAAAAGAAAAAAGAAAGGAATCAGAGGCCTTTTAACTCGTTAATGTTTTATCGTTCCTCTACACTTTCAGTTGGAAAAATAATATAAAATAAGAACATGAAAAAAATATTATCGCATTTTTAATCTAAAGAGAAAAATACAATTTTCACGTGAAACGCGTACAATCGTCTTTCATGATTCAGGTTTCAGAAACTTCTCTATCAGTTATTAAATATGTACCAAGATCGAAGTTAAAATTCCGAAATTCTAGAAATGTCGATGAGTAATTTGAAAAATAAATTTCCTAAAAATATTATTTTTTCTTCAACAATTTTCATAACTACGCGGCCCCTTTTACAAAAATTTATGGTAAATTCTATCAGTTCGAAATTTACTTTCAAATTTAATTTCAATTATTGACAAATGATAAAAAAAAAAAAAAAATCGAGGCTAAATAGTCTACGCTACCAGGTGGCAGTTATTTTTAAGTTAATTAAGTCAGGTAGGTATATATTATTATTATGTTGATTAATAGGGAAAATGAAAGTCGAATATGTGGTAGATAAATAACTTTTTATCATTTGCTTAATACGCTGTTCATTTACATGTTATCTATTTCACGTGATATAATTCTTCATTTCGACGATATAATTAGGTAATAACTTTTTTCATTCTCTTCGTTTAACCCATAATCATGTTCAAGGGTAACAATAATGGTCTGCGATCATGTTAATTACGAGTGTTTATAAACGTTTTAATGAAATTTACATTATTAAATTATTGTTATGATTTTACAACATTTGCGGCTACATCATATCATATCCGCATTACTATTGTCTTTGGTATCGTGTGTCATTTGAAAACGGATCTTGTACACTCATAATTATTTATGAAATTTATTTATTAAACGTTGATGACTGATAAAATTTTCAGTTTTGCAGTAAAATCGCGAACAAAAAGGATTTACGAGACACTCAGTTTGGGTTTCCTAAGTTATTCATTATTTTTGTTTTATATTGTGTCGTAAATGAATTGAGATTAATATTTTTCAAGTGCTGAATTCAAACTCTATGAATTTGTTAGTTTTTTTTTTTTTTTTTTTTTTTTTTTTTAAGGCCTAGATACAATTAAAGATGCATTTTGCATAAATTAAATTTTTTGATTATAAATTTGATATTTTTGTGCACAAAATATTTGAAAATTTATCCACATTCGTCGCCTACATCTTCGTGATGCAGTCTAGAAGATATTTTTATATACAGGGTGATTCATTTATTACGCGTACCTTCTTTTTAAGTAGGTTTTCTATGAAAATCTGCCTACTTATTTTCCTTTATTTTAGAAGATAGAAAAAAATTCGTTCGATGTGATTCTCATTAATTTTTAGAGTTTATTTCGAATTTATCTTTAGAAGTAACTGGTCGCCTATACAAATACCAAAAATTGTAGGTATCTAACTTTCTTTTTTAAAATGAGAATCCCCATTTTTCTCTTCAGATTTTAAAACAAGATAAAATCTCATGGATATTTGACTGGTTAATCATCAGAATCAATCAATCAAGTAGGTACTGACGGAGATACGACAGCTGGAAAATCACATAAGGCAAAGAGCTCGGACACCAGCATTATTTGCATTAAGTTGCTACCTTCAGTGCTTTTCTGGTGGTTGGTATGAAAATTGCTTGATCTAAAAATTTTCGAATTCTTCCTTAATACTTGATCGATTTTTATGTTTGACCAGTTAGATCTTCTGGAAATTTTATTTCGTTTTGAAGTATTTAAAAAGAGAAACCGAAGTTCTCATTTAAAAAGAAAAACCATGTTTGATCCAGTTTTTGGTATTTGCGGAGGTTGTTAATAATAATTTACAAAGATGAGTACAAAATCTACTCTAAAAATTAAAAGGTGTCACCTCGGATCACTTTCTTCTACCTTCAAAAACAAAGGAAAAACAAAGGATGTGGATAATGAATAATTTCTCCGTCATCATTTGGGTTCAATTTTAGGTTCATCAACAGCATCGTTAATATTCTAAGTGGTTTGAAGAATACTCATTTGAAACCCAAAATTTTGTCATTTCTTTCACCAACTATTTCAGTATCAAAATTTTCAAAATCTTCAACCACTTTGATCCAAAAAAGAGAGAGCTACAAAAATGACAATAATTTTATCGGTCCATTTAAATAGTATGGTCTTCGATATAGGTAAAGTATCCAACGAAGATTACTTTTTTGGCACATTAGGTGATTCTACTGCTATCAACTGGTATTTATAAACCTTTTTTCCAAATTTATAACTATACTGGTCGGCCAAGTTCTCGCAGGTGCAATTCGGGTTTTTTGTTGTGTGAAGTCATCGATTCTAATTCTGTCGGACACATTAAACAAGTTTCCCTTCCCTGAATTTGCCATAAATTGATCCAAATGTCGTCTAATTTAAATTATTGGAATCAACAACCATTTGAGAATGAAATAGAGGCAATTGGTTCGTTTTTTATGTAAAGAAATATTAACACTATGTCAGCACCCGAACACAGGTGTGTGAAAATGCGTGTTTTATTTACTACTTTGAAACCCGGTGTTTAGGGATTGGACGTTTTATTCACATCATCTTTTTAGTTTGTTCCGATAAATGGATCTTGGGACGGTGTACTTTTTGATAAAAAATTATTTGCGAAGGGTTTTGTGCAAATCTCATGGTAAACCTATACAGACCTCTTGATGTTGAGTGTTAATACAAGGTTGACACTTTCAACGAAAAATATAGTCTAAATATACAATCTGGATAATCTTCTCTCAAAGATTCAATGTCAAAATAAAACAAAAAAATGTCAACAAGGAAAACAAAATTACAGAAATTTTTTTAATTTTAATAAAGTTTTGAACATGGGTGTGGGTTCACCTCTAAAACCCACAGGCAAATTGATTTGGACTTGCGTGTTCGGGTGTTACCATTTTGGTAAGGCAGCCAACCTTTTACAACATTCCTGAACCAGCGACTAACGAAAGGCATCGCCGGTGTATATGTTAGGCTAAACACGCACGTCATCCGCGAGTATCGGAAGATAGGTGCGTGTTTCGTGTTTAGCCTAGACCGTGGCACGTGCGTATTCGTATGCACGTTCGCGCTAGGCTATGTTCGTAACACGTCGGCTAAACAGAGAATGAATTTTGTTGCTCGTCTGTTTAGCCTAAGTGCTACGAGCGCCTAATTGTTTTTTAACGTCCGTAGACTTAATTGTGCGGACTTGGTGATGGACCAAGTCCGCGGTCTGTTGACTGGGGCCAAGCCCCGAAAGAAGGGAGGACATGGTCCCCACAATGGGTTACCAGATTGGTAGTCTATGTCTAATGGCAAGGAGCCATGGAGAAGCTTGCAAAATTACTCTTTTAAAATATCACTACACAGAACACCACCGTAAAACATGTAAGATAACCTATGATAACACAAATAAAAATATACTCTTTGTCTGAATATAGATCCTTCTGTTACATGAGAAGCGTCTATGTTCAGTCAAAGGATATTTTTATTTGCGTTATCATACGTTATCATACGTGTTTTTAGCATGGTGTTGTATGTAGTGCTGTTTAAATTAGCAAATTTGTAAGCTTCTCTGTGGCTCTTTGCTATATGGCATGGACTGGCACCCTGGTGACCCATTTTCAAATCTTTATTTAAATAAAAAATTTTTTTATAATTTTTTTTGTAATTTTTTTTTTATGTTATGTCTTTTATAGTGGATTAGTCAGATTGTACATTGTATTTAAAAAAAAAAAATCCAAGTAAGAAGGAAGTCTTATTACTCTGGCTTGTACTCTTTTTCTGAAATCCTCTTTTCCTGATCACAGACGTTTGTCTATTTAACACACATTTGTTATCAACTCATTTCATAATCACAGCCCCGTAGAATTTTGAAGATTTTGCTTACCACCTACCTACCGACCTACAGCTGCTGCAGTTTTTTTTCTGGATTAATGCCGGTATTCATAGTTGACCCACTTAGTGTTCACTAACCTGTCAGTTTAAAACTTGATGTTCTCAGCAATATTTCTCAGTGAAACAAATTTTTTTTCTTAGCTTTAATATAGTTTGTCATGAAGCAGCTACATTCTCATTATTGTCAGCTGAACTATTTTTTTCGCAGCCACACTGCAGTTTAAAAACAGACCTTTAGCTTAGTAAATAGTAAGCACTTAGTGTTGACTATAAATACCTGTCTAACTTTTCTCAAATTATTACCTAAATACCATTTAAAAAGGACCAAAAAAAAATGCTACAAAAAGTTTGTACCTACCCTTCCTTTGACAACTTCTTCGTTAACCTCGAGTATAAAAAGTAAATAATCTTTTGGTTATTAGGGGAAAATTTGTATGGCCACAGTTCACGCAAATAATATAAACGTGTTGATGACACCTCGTATAAGGTCTAGGCTAAGCGTATTCTGCAAAGTTCGATCACATCTTATTCGCATAAATACATGTGTACTTTTTTTCTTCTTTTTTTTATGTGGTTATGATCGTGGGTGCTGCACTGCTGCACGCCCGATCCACATAATACGCCCAAATCGTGATGGCTGACTGACAGATGAATTCGTGCAGACTCATTCGCTTCACGTTTTAGTTAATTCGCTGCACGCCGACGCTTAGAAAAATAATAAATTTGATAAGATGAATCTACTATATATGGTACCTATATTTTATAATGTATATACATATGTACAGGTACCTGCACACCTTAACTTCGTACCTACATCTACATTATATAGTCTCACGTAAGCATTTGACTTGCTTTTTCATTATTTTTACGAGAGTAATTTGGAGACTGCGATCAGATGAAATTCGTATCTATACTGTGTTGTGTATTTACGTTGATGACTCAAGTTGGCAATAACCTTGAGTAGGGTTGTTGACATTTTATCTCTGCGTTCATCTATAAACGTCAGGTGGTCGCGAATTTCCTTCATTGTGTTCACATACACACACAAGCCCATAATTTGTACGCCCCGTTACTTGACATTCTTCATTCTGTTGCAGCGTAGAAAAAATTCGTACTGAAATTTTTTTTAATATGATTACCATCACCACGCCAACTTTATCGACTTGTCAGGCTGAAAGATTGGTAAAATTGAGGCAATTTGAACAGACAGACAGATAATTGGGAGGAAAACGTAATACCTGACTGACGAGTAACTTCGTTGGAGTCTAATTAAAAAACAGACTTTTTTGCAATACCTATTTATAGACTCCATGTTCATACGCTCCTTGACCATGTATAAAGCAGGCAATTTTAGAACCATTTAGGACCTATGTATGAACTTATTTATTTTATATATCGGTCTTAGCTTTATACATCGCCTTGGCCGTAGTGATGGCGATAATCAAAAATTTTTTACTATAGACTAATCGATAGTAAAAAATAAAAACTATTCAAAGAATCGATAGTTTCGATAGTTTTTAATGAACCAGTTTTCTCTAATAAAGCTCAAAAACAGATATAAATTTTAACAATTTTTTCTTATCAAACTTTAAAAATGATTCAATTTTGTAAAGGCCAAAATTAATGTTTTAACCAAAACTATCGGCAACGATAGATCGTCGACTTACTATCAAACTATCGATAATCCAATAGTTTAATAGTAATATAGTCCATCACTACTTGGACGCATGCGTCATTCTATACACTAGGTCTTACTTACTGCACCTAGCCTACATCGCCATTTTATTTTATTTTTCAATTTTTAAAATGTTTTTTTTTTTGTAAAAGTTTCTCCGAAGGGGTTCAAACCTTTAATTTCAACGTTGATAGATCAGTGCCCTAGCCACTACGCCACAAGGTTTCATTAAAATAATTGAGATAGTTTGCACTTATATATGTTTCTCATTTGCAGAAATATTTATTTATTTATTTATTTATTTATTTATTTTTTTAAAGGAGAGGTATTGCAAAAAATAGCGTGTGATCCACGTGTATATAGAAGGTGATTGATACTCATATGATTTGCATCACTCGCCTTTGGCTTGTGCTACAAAAATCGCACCTGGATCAAAATCACATACTTTATACACTTGTATCACAAATAACTATTTTTTTCAACTCCTGTTGACAAAGTCAATGATTATATGTGTAGGAACTCACTGCCATGAGGTATAGGGGCTTGGACCCCTTGACAACAGTTGCTGCCCCAAAGGGCTGGCAAATAATCGTCCTTATGACGTTAAACGAACACAAATTACGTTTGATCGTAATTTACAAGTACCAAATTGTGACATATCTCGACAATCCGATGATGTCACAATCCATACACAAACCAGCCCATCATCTCTTATCACTACAAGAGATGACCCAACTGGGCTGCTCTCACTTACGTACGTATTCTTTACATACGTGTGTATGTGTGCATGTAATTAAGCCAGTATAAAAACTGTCCAAACCGGCTTTAAAATCACCAGTGTTCGCCTTGGTTTTCGCTTACCCATATGTTAAATATGAAGTGGCTGAACACGCTTAAATTCTGTTGAATTTACCTTCTGGTGAGAATACTTTCTCACAACAAGGTATTCCACAGTATGCCTCTTGACAATATAAAAAGTGAGCGATATTATAACAATGCAGAATGAAAATTCTTTATGGATCATTTTTTTACATTGTAGGTCTTCTGGGCATGCCTTTCTTCATACATAGACCGTAAATTATTTATGCATCATATTGTGCACACGCATTTCTTTATTCATCTTAAGGGATTTCTTTAAAAAATAACAGAAGAAAACAGTGTGACGGACGAGATTTGAACACAGATCTTATGATATATTTATTCAAACGCAGATTACAGGTGAACATTATGACATTTGATGAATGAGGGAATAATAACAATGTTTAAATTTTTTCTTTTTGTACGGGGTGTTGCAAAAAATATATAGTAAGTGATTGATACTTGTATGATTTGCATCACTCGCCGTTAGCATGTGGTGCAAAAATCAAACTCATATCAAAATTATCTACTTTATACAATTGTATCACAAATAACTATTTTGAAGTTAAGAGGTAATATGGTGACCTAAAAGTGAAAAAGTAAATGGCTCTCAATGAAAAAATATCACTTTTAGGAAAACAAGGAGCAAGATATATTCTCTTTCTGACATCATTAATGAATATACTTAAAAAAAAATGATCGCCACTTTACCTTCTGTTTTCCGCATACATATTATATGTAAGTATACATATAATTATATTCTAAATAAATAAAGCCTTGACAGACTCACTGACTCACTCATCAAGGCCCAGTCAAAAATGTTGAACCTATCGACCTGAAATTATGAAAGTAGACATACTTTGAACATGTCATAGGTACTCCTTAAAAGATGATTTTCTGATATTTCACGCTTAGGAGAGTCAATTGGAGTAAAATGTGTTTTTACATATTTCTGAACATATTTTTTACCTCATAAGATATCCAACTGGTTTATGTCTTAAAATAATATTCAAAAATTATCTAAGTTCGAGTTACATAAAACTCGGTGGAACCTTATTCCCAAGTTAAATCACAGGTACTTCTGTCAATTTTAGACTAGACTGTGGTTTAATAATTGGTGACAGAGTTTTAGGCATCTAGCACTAAAAATTATCTTTTGGATTTTTTGAAATTTCCCCTCTAAGGAGATGAAATGTCGACTGCGTTATTTCAAGTCCTCCCAACCCACAAAAAATAAATTTTAAGAAAGAACAAAAAAAATGCTATATAAGTCCTGCAACGGAGATAGAATTTTTTCAATTTGGTAATATTAATTGGTGACTCTATCAAATATTGTTTGCTTGAGTCAAATTTTTTGAGCATACTTTCCCAAAGTCTATAGTGGATTACAAATTTTTTAAATGTGAGTTAGGTATAAGATTATTATGGTTGCTTTTTATCATTAATTAATCAAATCTGACGTAGCTTATGAGTCGTCTTCAAACTTAAATTTTATGGATACGAGGTTTTGTCTTTCATATTTGGTGCATGAGGTATACGAGGTTTTGTTCCTCCTCTATATCTCTGAAAAAATCAAGTTGTAACTTAAGTGGTTTTAACTTACTATTGAACATAGTAAGCAACAAAATTAATCAGAACCTATTTTTGGCTATCGATGTGGGTTAGGACGTCCTGAAATAACGCAGTCGATGTGTTTTTACGTATTTGTTAACATATGTTGGACTCGAAAAAAAGATATTGAACAGGTTTTTGTTTTTAATGGTGATTCGACTAACTGTCTAAAAATCATTTTTTGATTTTTCAAAATTCCACCCCAACCATTATATATTTTTTAGATTTACTCGCTTTCAACATAATGTCTAAAAAAACATTACACTTCATACTTTTAAAAAAAACAAAAAAAAAAAAAAAAACAAATGTTAACCCTACAAATCCCTTGCATTACGTCGAAAAATACGATCTTTTTATGTGTGCGGAAAAAGAACCTTCGATAATTAAGCTTTGTTTCAGAAAACTCATAGGTAATAAAAAATTATAATTAGATTTTGAGTGAAATTTATGATCGTCTGACGTTTAATTTTGTAATTTTTTTTTGAAACTCGAAGAAAAAAGTTGAAAAATGTCACCAAAAATATTCGGCCCTAAAATATTTTATTTATTTAAGTTATTGGTTAGAATTTGCCGAGTAATTGCAAAACAAGTCATTATCACGTGAATTTTCAGATAAATCTTCCTTTTCATAACGAAAGAAGGTGTCCTGGGCGTGACTTAACTGAACCATGAACCAACATGATTGTACAAGTTTATATGATAAGGAATTTGATAATATCACGTTGAATATACTGCTATAATTAATTGGTCTACTGTGTACTTGTGGTCGACTACCTCCTCCCTTCATTTGCGAAAGTATGGTACGCTCACTTCGGAAATTTAATGATTAGTTTCGACATCGTGAAATTTTTTGCCAATAATATTATTGCATCATTATGAAGTTCGTTGTGACATCATTCAAGCTCAGAGGATATGAAAAAATCATAAATTTTTTCGGTTTATTGTTCGGTTTGGGACGAAATGGCCAATCAAGTGCAGAGGTTGGTAAGCAAATGAGTTATTATTTTACTCCTGCAACCAGAATGTGATCTAGGGAAGGGTCTGAGCGATTGAAACTGTCGAATTGTCCGAATTAATAATCGTTGCTTGTTCATCGAGACGGTGTTTTTTTCAGTTTAATATTTATTTTTACTCTTTAAAAATCATCATTTTTCCCAAGTGGCAAAAATAAAATGAAAAATTACATCAGATAAGAATGGCGAAATTGGTCAAATTTCTATCACGGTGTTATCCATGTGATCCACTTCACCTTAAACGAAGATGATATGGGTAACTATCTTATCTTTCCTCTGCAGTGCGTAAAATAGTGTTATCAATGAAAAATAAAATTTCAAAAAATGGATATTTATTATACATCCTTGAAGGAGATAAGGGAGTGCTTAAGGTGTTTGGCTTTGCTATAGAAAGGTTGCGAGTTCGAGACTAATTGCCGTCCGACCCAAAATGGCGATGTGATCGGTTCAATTCTATCGATGCTGTCAGTATGTGACAGAAAAATTCATGGTAGGTACACTATTCGTCACCGGATTCCGACCAGTTTTCACTTCTGCTTCGACATCAAAATATATTATCTTCCAGCCGCTGGGTAAATTGGTCACGTAGTCGAAATCAATTATTTACTAAAAATAAAAAAAACAAAAAACAAACAGATTTTGCATGAATATAATGATTTTAACGATTTGGGTTGAAAATGAATAGCCTAAGACTTTTGACTATATGTATAGTACTGGACCAGTAAAGAACGAAGATTTCTGGTTAGACATGCTGGCGCTGATTAGGCAACCGAAGCGTGCCTTTTGACGTACTTAGCTTTGCCTTTATGTACCCTATTCTTGTGAATTTAAAAGATGTTTTTATCAGATGTATTCTAAATTGGTGAACTCAAGCAAAACGTCGAAAATACGTTTTAAGTACGCAGTGGTTGCCTACTTTTTCGCCGCCATGTCTTGCCATTAAGAAATACATTGATCTTATGGAGCTTTACTGGTTCAGTACTATGTAGTCAAAGCCTAAGACGAAATACCCAAATTTAGTTAACTATTAATTTTGTTGTTGGTAATTGAGACAATACAAATCAATATAGGTATGTCGATACATATTGGTACGAAACTCATGAAGTCTCGATAAAATATTAATACGTTTAAAATACATATAGCTATATCAATATCAGTATCTATTTCAGGAGGAAATAAAGAAGATCGGGTGGGTTTAAAACAAAACAAAAAAGTCCTAAAACATTAGGATGAAAATGATATGAATTCAACAAATCTTGTGAATTTCAGCAATATATCTTGAGAAGTCCGAGATCTTGGACCTAAAATAAAAATTATTCTTGAACATGATAATGATGTCACAACTTGAAAACAGTTTTTCAGAAACAAAATTCGAATTCGGACATTATAATATCCGAATTCGAACTCATGTTCAGATTAAGACATGAAGACAGAAGTAAAAGTCGATTCTTTTTCAGGCAATTTTAATACATTTTATTTCAGTATCGATTCATCCAAATTCAGACAACTCTAGACCCAACAGACCGGTGCCATGAAATATATGGGGATGAACACAAATTGAATAGAAGTAAAAACCCATTGACGGACATGAATGCTGCCAACCTTATTTTGCTTTATCTCTCGCTTTTCCACGCTTTGCTTGTGGTTTGCAGTCATATTACATTTTATTATATTTTATTTTATCAGTCATCCACGTGCGCTTTGCCTATTATATGTCGACGTATATATATTTGCTATCTGTAATTCTATTGGCTGCATATATATTAATTCCTCTCGCTTTTTATATTATCGACATTGCATGTTTGAAGGCAATTAAGCAGACAATAAGTGGGGAAATTTCACCAACAAGAAGTACTAACTTGTGAAGACAAATTCTAATTTTAATTCACTCTTGTTCTGGCGATACCCGGTACTAGGTTTGTCTTTACAATGCAGTCCTTCTTGTGTAGGTGGATAGTAGCAAGTCCAAGTCTCAAGTCGTATGTTAAAGTCCTTGAGTAGGCAATTGTTAAGTGTACCATCTTTGGATATAGATTAACTTCAACCTGATCTACCTTAAAGACAAACTAGGATGGTAATTCGAATTCTAGTTAGGTTCAGTTGAAGACAAAAGACAAATTAGGAGTGTTCTTTCGTCATGAAGGATTAGTAATGATGATATACAAGTCATTTCTAATTTCGTCAGTTTTCATATCGTATTTCAAGGCGATCTTTTGAAAACACCTGCGAGGTGAAGTTTTAAGTCATCAATACAATCAGATGGAGTTCCTGGTGTCTGTTTGGAGGGAAATTTGGTGTGTTGAAGATAAATTTACAACAAGCTTAGTTCGAGATAACCTCTTTGCTCTGTTATTTAAAGACCGCGTAGAGCCTTCTTTCGCACATAGTGAATTTGACTTCATCTATGTTAGTTTATTTTCTCACCTCACTCTCACTCAAACCAAAAGCTTTGAGACCTAAAGTTTCATGTTAGGAGTCTTTTACACAACACAACCATCTCTTATGAAGAAAAACAATTAGGTGAAGACACAACAACTTTCTGATGGTTTCCCCTACTTGTTGTCTGCAATAGCTTTTTTTTTTACCTTTTTATTTTTCCGCTGTACACTTTGCTTTATTCCGCTTTGTTGACACTATAATTCTTTTGTAACTATAGTCTTTGACAAAATAATTCTGCTGTTTGTTTTTGTAAGTTTCGAACCTCTTATGGATCGAAACATTGTTATGCTCTTCTGTCCACACTGCCCAGCTTATTGCTGATTTGTCATATTAATTTGCTGAGATATGAAGACCAATTGTAAGCTGTGTTCCACCGTGTCCGAAGAAGTTTAATTCAAGTCAAGAAGATTGTCAAAGTCAAAAAAATAAAATATCTTGAAAACACAATTCAAGACCCCTCGATTCAGTGTTTCAGCTGCATGATGCCCTAGTTTTAGGACATTGTGACATCATTAGCATTTAAACACCATAACACATTAAAGGTTGACTTTATGAGCTCATCGATTTCAAATTGCCTCATAAAACAGGGAAATTGATTTCGGATGCCTCAATCTAAAAAACCAAACATGCGATGGATCTGAAAATCTGATGAGATATCCATATACGTTAGTTGAAAATTCTGTTTTCTCGCAATGGGTGCCTGCTTTTGATAACTTTGAGTATATACCCATTACATGTTCGCAATGAGTACCTACTCTGACTAAAATCCCAATAGTAGGTAGGTAATAAAAGTAACTCATAGTCGTAATGTGACTAGTGATAAGCAACTCATTAGCAGCCAAGTCCATTCAATTATCAAGCATTAAAAATCAATAATTAGACATTTCCTATTAGTTATTTTTGGTGTTAATTACAAAATTTGATAATGTGTGATTGCAGATCTAAAAAACAATCTAAAGTCTAGACAAATTTTCTTCTGTGTTTCTATAATAAGTTACTGCAAGAGGATAAATTAAGATGCTGATTTTCAGTTTTAACAACTTATCTCAAAATTTATATCTATCTATGTCATTTTACCGCATTAAAAAACCCCTTTCTGTAAATATCAGCCTCATTATTGGTTTGTTTGTTCAAAACCCGTTCAAAAACATATATATGTATTGTGTCAGACTTGAATGCTCAATAACCAAATTCACTCATTAAGCTAATTAAATGCATAGAAAGCGATCTTGCGTTGACAAATTTCCATAATGCAAAAATTCGTGTTGTGATTGTTTGCAAATGCTCAGAATGCATTTTGAAAATGTTAAAAATTTCCACATCATGGAATTCGTGTTGTAGTTTTTGAAAAAAGCCCAAAAAGAGTTTTGGACATCAAGGAATACCAGAACACATCGTGGGCCTTCTTTTGAGGGGCTAAGCTACAACACAAAAATGGAATAGGTGCAGAACAAGAACATGTAGAACTTTTTCTTTCGATAAAGGTTGAATTTATCAGTCTATAAAATAGATTAAAAAAAAGTGGCGGTAATTAAAAATTTATCCAGAATTCTGGTACAAATGTAGGTTGTGAAGTTAAATAGAAAAATTATGATATTAAAAAATAAATATAAGCATATGCTGTGGAATACCTTGTTATGAGAGATATTCACACAAGAAGGTTTTCTACAGAGTTTGCATGTTCTGCCACTTCATACTGTAAAGTATGGGAGAGCCAAATCCTCGGCAAACACTGGCAATTTTGTAGCCTGTTTCGTGAGTGTGGAATACCTTGTCAAGAGAGATATTCTCACCAGAAGGAAATTCAACAGAATTTAAGCGTGTTCAGCCACTTTGTACACAAGTACGGGTAAGCCAGAACCAGACCAAACACTGGCAATTTTAGAACCGATTGGGGTGGTTTATATACAGCTTATTTGCATGCACACAAACACACGTACGTAAGAGAATATGTACGTTGGTGAGAACAGCCAGGTTGCATCATCCCCTATCGAGATAAAAGATGACTGGCCGGTTCGTGTACGAATTGTGACATCATCTTATTGTGTCACAATTCGGTACTCGTACATTACCTGCAAGTACATACAGGTAATTACAATCAAACGAGTTTTGTGTGTTTAACGTCACAAGGATGATTATTTGCCTGCCCTTTGGGGGGCGACTGTTGTCAAGGGGTCCAAGCCCCTTTACTTCATACCAGTGAATCCCCACAGATACTCCCCCCAGTTTTTGCGCCGCAAAAATGATCAAATCATGCAGGCCTGGGGGGACTTCGGGTTTATGAGCGCGTCTTCTGGTCTGCCTCGCACTTGGCCAGTGTGCTTCCAACTGCAGCGCCGACGCATTTGTATGATTGTTGCCTTGTGTTGGCATGCGCCTGGTATTGGGTGCAACTGCCTTCTCCCCTACGCCTAGGTGGACAATTTTTTGTATAGGCGTATGGGTGGTGGCGTGAGTGAGGGGGCAGCAGTCGCTTGAAGAGTGGCTTTCTCAGCATCGGGGAGTTTGACGTCTCTGATTCTAAAGGGGCCATCTTCGCCTTTTCGTTTGCTGCCCGCTCGGCTGTGAAGAGGAACTTCATTGGTTCCCTGGTCTTTGCGGGTTTTGGCTTCGATATCAAGGATTCCGGGATCGGGGTCGGTTCCAGCAGTGACTGGGGAGGAGAGACTATTGGGGAAAGCGGAGTCGTCATTTCCGCTAGGACTTTGTCTACAAGAGGAGCTGTGTCCATGAGCAGTTCCTCCTCTATCCGGTCCAGCTTCGTCTTCTGCTCGGTCTTCTGCTGAGTTTGTAAAGACTCAGCAGTTTTCTGGGCAAATTGGGAGGTGGCGGACTTTAGGATGGTATCAGTTGGCAGTAACATTAGAATGGGTTGTTTGAGGAAATAGGAACCAAAAATATTTCAGAAAACACGTCCAAGATCTCTGGCAGTTCTGAAGTGGGTGATTTTACTTCAGTTTTTGATTTACCATTACAGTTATGTTTCATTATTTTCGCATCTTCTCATCAGCATGTAGGGGGGATAGCGCTTAAGATTCTCGACCATATGCAAGTTTTCTGGTTAAGTTCTGGTTGGTTTAAGCAAAGTTATGCCTGAAATAAACTCATAGAATATATTTTTCGAATTTTTATTACAAAGGAATCTCCACTTGTGACGTCACAACGTTGAGATTATCTTTGTGTTTAACAGTAAATGCACGTTGCGATGTTTATTTCCGTATCGCATGTGGATTTGTTTATTCCTGTCGTTTTTTATGTTGGCATTCCTCGTTTGCTTATCACCAGAGTTTCTTTTGTCTCACGGAGTTCCGATTTTCGTCGCATATTTTTTAGCGGGTTTAAACTTACGTAGCGGATATTACTTTTTCGGGGGTAAATTTTATTTTCTTCGCATTAACCTCTCGGACATGCGAGAAGGGTGGGAATTTTTACATTTTTTACTGCCAGGGGGCCTGCCTCTTTTTTGTGGACATAAGGGAGCCTCAGGATCGAATGTTTTAGTGGTAACATTGTCCAAAAATCTTACCAACTTTTTTAATGTTTTCTGTTGTGAATTATTTGTTTCACTTTCTTCGACAGATTCTTCCGTATTTGTTTGGGAATCTGTCTGGATATTTTCTAGGTTCTCCCTTTGCAACCTTTTTATTCTTTTATCGTCACTTACCATGTATGCAGGCTTCAATCTGTCGATTGAAATTGTTCGAGGTTCGCCTGCAATGAGTATCACAAAGTTTTTCTCATCTCGTGATACTACTTTGTAAGGACCGGCGTATGGTTTCTCCAGCACAGATCTCATTTTTTTGTCTCTAACAAATACGTGTGAATTATTGGCCAAGTGTTTTGAGATGCAAATCTTGGGCTGGCCATGGCGAGCTGCCTGTTTTAGGAAATTGTTGGCATCATTTCTTATGTTTTGTACCATGATTTCGGGGCTAACTTCCTTCGATTCTGTGAAGAAGTCCCCTGGAAGGCGTAGCTCTTCGCTGAATGCTAGTTGAGCTGCAGAGTGACCTGTATCAGTTTATAGGGCAGATCGAAGGCCTAAGAGGATGGTAGGAAGTACTTCTACCCATCTCTTGGTATCATGGGACATGATAGAGGCTTTGAGGGCTCTATGCCATCTCTCGATTTTGCCATTGGCTTGAGGATGGTAAGCTGTGGTATGACTGTGTTGAACACCAAGCTTATTAGACAGCTCTTTAAAGAGCGAGCTCTCAAATTGGCAACCTTGGTCTGTAATTATGAATTCTGGTACGCCATACCCTGCAATCCAGGTATAGTATAACCTTGCAGCTACTGTAGGAGCTGACATCTCATGTAGAGGGATTGCTTCTGGCCATCGCGTTGCCCTGTCTATTATTGTCAACAGGTATCTGTGTCCTTGAGATGGTGGCAATGGGCCTACCAAGTCCATATATACAGTTTTAAACCGCTCCGTTTGTTTGAAGGATTTGAGGGGCGAGTGAGAGTGTCTTCCTACTTTGGATTCTTGACAGTTCAGGCAATTGCGAGCCCATTTGTTGCAGTCAGACTTCATTCATGGCCATACAAACCTTACCAAAATCATATTAGCACTAAATTTTGGCCCAGCATGTGACAGATTATGTACACTGTTGAAAGCCAACCTGTGATATTTTACCGGTAGAAATGGCCTATTCTTACCTGTACTGATATCACATGTTAATAAAACATCAGTACCGGGAATTTTTCGCTGTCTCAATTTGAGAGTAGTATCATCATTTGATAACAACTCTTGCAATTCTGTATCCTTAAAGCTGTGCTTTAGCTATTTCAGCATAAAGTAATTGGACTGGAGCCGAGATAGCTTCGATTCTACTCAAGGCATCAGCTGGAGTGTTAAGTTCTCCACTTATATACTGGATGTCGGTAGTCAATTGACCAATATAGTCTAATTGTTGCACTCTTCTCGGCGATGGCAGTTCTGCTTTTTGTGTGAAGGCATATGTTAGGGGTTTATGGTCAGTATACACAGAAAAACATCTACCCTCTAATTGGTGCCTGAAATGCTTCAACGCAGCAAAAATTCCGAGCAATTCCCTATCGTACGTGCTATAGTTCTTTTCTGTTTTTGAGAGCTTCCTCGAGAAGAAAGCTAGCGGTAACTTCTTGTTGTCTTTATCCAATTGGTACAGGGTTGCACCAATAGCAAAATCAGATGCATCGGTACTCAAGCATAATGGCAGACTTTCGTCTGGATGAGCCAATAGAGTTGCATTTGCCAGTGTATCTTTGATTTTCTCAAAGGCCTGTTCGGCTTCTTCATTCCATTCGAGTGGAGTTTTGTCTTTCTTTTTACTTGTCTTAATTAGTGCAAACAGCTTACTTTGTTTGGCTGCTGCATTCTTCATGCAACGTCTATAGAAGTTCACCATCCCCAAGAAACGCCTGAGTTCAGCGACATTTGAGGGGTTTCGGGAAGTTCAATATTGGCTCTACTTTGGTCTTCAAGGGGGAAATGCCTTTGGTCGAGACTTTGTAGCCGAAGAAGTCAATTTCCGTCTGTGCATATAAGCTTTTACCTACGTTGATAGTAAGCCCGGCAGTGTGTATACGCTGTATGACGGCTCTTACATTCTCCTCATGCTGTTGCTCACCGCCTTCAGAGCAAATGCAGATATCATCCAAGTATGCATATGCAAATGGCAATTCCCTAAACAGTCCATTGATAAATCTCTGGAAAGTTTGTGCTAAGTTGCGAAGTCCAAACGGCATTTGAAGGTATTTGAATAGTCCAAAGGGGGTTATAACCGCTGTCTTTGGTACGTCCTGGTCAGCCATAGGAATTTGGTGGAATGCCCAGTTGATGTCAATTTTGGTGAACATGGTTTTACCCTTCATGTTTGCGTTGAAGTCCATTATATTGGGGACTGGGTAGCGATCAGGAACTGTTATGGCATTTAAGGCCCTGTAGTCTCCAACAATTCGCCACTCTCCACTTGCTTTTTTGGTCATGTGGATAGGGGAGCTCCATGAGCTTTTTGAGGGGGACCGGGACTGTCGTCCTCTGCTATTGCCACTGTTGTTGTTGTTGCTTCTATTTTTAGATCTTTGTCACCAGCTACTATTGGATTTCGTTGAGCCTTGGCTTTTGTTCCATTTTACTTCGTCGGTCAACGGAGCTATTTGAGCTCGAAATTGAGCGAGTTCTCCAGTCTCTGCAGACACTGCACTGACCACGGGCTTTGACCTGGTGTATTCGAGCGCATTATCTGCGGATTTTGCAAGGAAGTCCAAGTCTGCGGATGTATAGATCACGGTCAAACCAACGGCGGCTAGGCATTGCACAACACTTTGTGGAAGTTGTTTGCAAAATTGATTGCCTATGACAGAAGGGGCTACTATGTTATCTGCCTTCTGCCTCAATTTCGCCATGAAGATTGAGGGTTTATCGTCCCCCATCTTCATACCACCCATCACATCGTCAATAATTTCGTTTTTTGTTTTTCCAAATACATTTTTGATCTTCTTGACAAACCAGGAATATTTATCATCTTTTGTCGAAGGACATTCCATGATGTCCGGAATGTGGCGGATTATCTGTGGGGGCATGCCTCCACAGATGTGTAGGTACCGCTGGTTTAGAGTTATGTTCTCGGTCTTGAACCTGCCTTCTAATAGAGTCAACCATAAGTCTACCTCATTGGGCAGAAATTCCAGGATCTCTATCCTCCATCTGTAGAAGTTGAGGTTCTGCCCTAGCTGCAATTGCAAAAGTTGCATAATCTGCGCCAAGACTTCGGGTGTCAGCTGTGGCTGACTACTACCTCCCTGCGATGGTTGTGGGTTTTCCGTTGGTGGTGGGACCATTACTGTGTCTTTCTGATGACAAGCGTATTCCACAGAACTACTTCCTTCCTTGCTAGTCGAAAACACTGGCTCCTGTGTTTGTAGGACAGGTGTTTTTGGGTCAGAACTTTGGCTTAAAGTTCGACCACTTCTCAACGTTTTAACTGCTAGTTGATCTTTATTTATTGCAGTTCCCAGTCGTGTTAATTCTGGGTGTTGAGGGCCTTCTTCCAGATTTGCTAAATTTGTAGAGTGTCGAGTCAAAGTTGGGGGGGGGGGTTGGGGGATGAGTCCAACCTTCTTCCTCCAGGTCTACTGTCTTGTTTCTCCTTTTTTGTATATTTTAAGGAGAGGGTATGAATTCCCACTTCAGCAGACTCTACTTCGACAACCTAAAAGGTGTCTTAGTCTGCAAAAAAATATTTTATTTGCCAAGCAAGCGAGTATCTCGCCAGCGCACCACTCCGAATTTTTGTAATAGCACAACGTGCCTCAAGACACCTCACGACGTAGCCAAAATAACGTCGGGTTCACCACTGTGGAATACCTTGTCGTGAGAGATATTCTCACCAGAAGAAAATTCAACAGAATTTAAGCGTGTTCAGCCACTTCGTACACAAGTATGGGTAAGCCAGAACCAGACCAAACACTGGCGATTTTAGAGCCGATTTGGGTGGTTTATATACGGCTTATTTGCACGCACACAAACACACGTACGTAAGAGAATACGTACGTTTGTGAGAATGGCCAGGTCGCATTATCCCCTATCGAGATAAGAGATGACTTGCCAGTTCGTGTACAAATTGTGACATCATCTTATTGTGTCACAATTTGGTACTTGTACATTACCTGCAAGTACATACAGGTAATTACGATCGAACGAGTTTTGTGTGTTTAACGTCACAAGGACGATTATTTGCCTGCCCTTGAAGGCGGCGTCTGTTGTCGAGGGGTCTCAGCCCCTTTACCTCATACCAGTGAGTCCCACAATGAGTCTATATAGTGGATTTTGCACAAATACACAGACACACATATGTATATTTACATATGTATATGTGTTATAGAAAGTATGTAATTTCTTATTCAGTGCTATGGCTATTGATAAGAAATGACATAATATGTTCGTGGACTGGTCCGAGACATCGCCAAGATCTTTATCTATTGTATTGTCATTGGCTGAATGTTGTATCTTACTTGCGTGTATGTGCAAGTAAGAACATACGAACAAACAAAGTGTGTATATAATTTGGGTTGCACTTGATAAGAGATTACATCGTGCGTACGATATGTATATATATATTCCCCACATATGCTTTCATGGATTTGAAAAGAATAGGCCGAATAAACATTGAAGAAGGATGTTGGGGCGTTCAACCACCATCACACCCCCACACCCCTAAAAAAATAAAATGGAAAAATATTGGAATTATTTAAAAAAAAACTGACCCTACTCCTTTGCAGCGCATCCTACCCCCAAAACAGATGCAGAAAAAGAATTGAATCTTTTGGGAAAAATATTACCCCACCCCACCCTCACTTCCCAATAAATTGACCGTAGTAAATAAATCATTTTTTTTATATTATAATGTTTTATCAACATTAATTTTTTTTTATATTTTAAATCCGTAGCCGACACATGCACCAGAAATCTGGTGATGTTCGTAATAAATTTATCAACTTTTATATTAATTTATATCAATATTATTTCCCTTCATAAAAATTGACTGGTGGTTCTCGATAAAGGGCAAAAAATGAGGAAACATTCGCGCACATGCTAGGCTTAGGCTTTGATTCCAATTGGAAAAAGGGAAAAAGGGAAAAAGGGGAAAAGGGAAAAAAGGGAAAAAAAGGAAAAAGGGAAAAAGGGAAAAAGGGAAAAAGGGAAAAAGGGAAAAGGGAAAAAGGGAAAAAGGGAAAAGGGAAAAAGGGAAAAAGGGAAAAGGGAAAAGGGATAAAGGGGAAAAGGGGAAAAGGGAAAAAGGAAAGGGAAAAAGGGAAAAATTTCCTTCTGTATAGTTGGTAAGTTTCGATGACTCCTAGAAACAAAGAAGCCAAAAGGAAAAACTTTTGTGATCTCACTTGGCTCAAGATTCAATCGATCTCGCAAACCGGACACCTGCTGCTTAACTCAACTCAAAAATACATTTTGTTTATATTTTTAAACTTGCTTCTTTATTACAAAAATCTTGGCATATTATTGAGAGAGTATTGAATTTTGTGGTGAACAATTAGGGGTAATTTGCATGTTGGTAGCTCTTTTCGAATACTACCCGCTTTTATTGGATTTTCTCCTCCTCCTACCTGTGGCCACAAAAACAAATTTTGGAGTTCAAAACACCACAAAGCTCAAAAAAATCCACGGCAAAGAGAAACATTGCAACATGTCCATGTTTTTAGTGTAGATTGGAGAACTTAAATTTCGGGATAAGCATCTGTAGTGAAGCATAGATTACCTACGAGATGATGTCGTAGAATGAAGCACAAAAATTGCTATGATGAAAATTTTCGGTTTAACCGCAGACTGAAAACATGGACATGTTAAAACAAAAAAAAAAAAGAGAAAAATTCGTGATTTTTCTCGTTATAAGATGGTATGACTCTCGGAAAAATGGAAACAAATATAAATAATAAGTTAAGTTAAAAATGAGTTTTTAAAAAATATACTTTTATAATTTGAAGAAGAAAATAACGGCGAAGAGAAAATAAAATTTCTCACTTTTTTTTCCGAGATAGAAATAAACAAAAATTTGAAAAAACAACTGATAAAAACGGATATAAGTGAATCTGTACGTGTGTTGTAACACGTGAAAGCAGCGCTGAAGTTGGTCGTCCAGTGTACTTCAACAAATTGAGTGAGTAGAATAAAAGCGTATAAAAAGTGTCTGTCACAAAAAAATCTGTTGGTCACGAATTTCAAAAACGTTCCTTTTTAAAATAATTTTCAAATTCTAATATAAAATTCACAAGGTTCACATTTTATAACAAAGAGAGAAGAGCATTGAAAATGAATAAAAATTTAAAAAAATGAAGAGTTTTTCATTTTTCATTTTCTTTTATTTTCGTATCGCTTCTGTAAACAACGAAACAACGTTACCACCTCTACTTTATTTTATATTACTATTTTCTCTTCTTCACTTTTTTTACCCTCATTATCTACCCCTTCTCACACAATTCACGCATAAAACATCGGTAAAAATTGGGTGACGAACACTTTTTCATAACTTGACTCAAGAAGCTGTAACGATATTGTTAGGTATCGTGCAAATAGAGTTTAATACAGATTATAAGTAATCTCCTTTAATAGGTACATAAAATATACAGTAGGCACAAGTAATTATGTACAATTTGCAAATGATGTTTTGCATATTGTTTACGAAAGAGTGATTCAAATCTACAAAAACGTGGTCTTATTTTGGGCCAGAGTTATGGGTGATCAGTGTGTTGAAGAGAAAGGAGAGAAATGGAATACAGACAATGGGAATATGACGACTATACAATTAAAGAAAGTATTGATTATCTAAAAATGCGTGTGTTCAGGGAATTACTGATTAACGATAATTAGCTTGGAATTTGGAGGTGGTGAGAATATTGTTTAAAAGTCTGGAACAGAGCGCTGAATTCATAGAAAACGTGAGACTGTATTTTAGAGGATATTTGGCCACATTTTTATGTCTATGAGAATAATTATAGCTGTATTACAAAAATACGCTACGATTCGTATATTATCGCAACAGAAGGATTTTCAACGATAAAAAAATCCTACCTGGAGGAAATAAAGAATTTCCGATTAACATTTGCTCAGTTCAGCCATAGGTGCTGCTTACGAACTATCTATAAGAACCATAAGGAAATACAAAGAGGTCTTTACGAGTTGTCTATATAAATGACACCAAAACGCTTACGCAGAAGTTAACCATTTATTGATAAGAAGCGATTTTTTTATTATAAATGTAAAAATCCAAAGTAAAAATCACAAACACAAATATTCCCAACTATTTATAGCTCTTACTAACTGATATGGCCACCTTAGAAATGACTATATAGATCGATAGGGTAGTGATAAGCAAGAAATATACAGCCCTTGTAACTGTTTCATAGACATAGCTATAAAGCTCGTAGAAAGTTCGTAAACGGCTTCCTGATGTGGCCTAGAAAACAAAAGTTTCTTTCTTATATTTGATTTTGTAACATTTCTACGTAGGCAGCTAATGTTGTTTGGTAGTGAGATAATTTTCTTATCATTTTATTTGGTTCATATCATTCTCATAATTTTAATTATTAATTTTCACGTGATAGAATTTTTTTTCCCACAAACCATCACGTTTGTAATGATTGCTAATTGATTTTTATGACCTCAGTTTCATTAAATGAAAGAGAAAGAACATGGGTACCTAGTACCTACATACTACATACCGAAAAGGAAAAAAAAAGAAGAGATATATTTGTAATACTTATCGATTGATGGGTATTACGTGTAACCTTGTGTGTTCTTTGCTCTTTCGTAATAACTTACATGAAAGTCTTTGCGAACTTAATCAGCGATAATGAGTGTATTTTCAAAAATTTTAAAAATTTGTTTATTTATGAACGTTTCATAACACGCATTTTCATTTTTTCAAGATGATATAAAAAACGTTATCATTTTAAATATTTTGACTTGGTGAAGTATATTGGATTGTACAGTATATAGGTACTCTTTATTATTTTAAATGAATGCCATTATTTCAATTTTCAAAAAAAACAAAAAAACAAAAAAAATTTACAAAAACAAACAAAAAACTGATATATGGCCTTGACGGGCTTAAAATTCTATCTTTTTTTTTTTTCAAATTATTTACGTTATATTTCTTTACACATCTCAAAAAGGTGTCAGTTTTAGTGACTGGTACTTATAATTTTTTTTTTTCTAGGAGGTAGGTTGCCAACATTTGCCATAACAAATTGTGAAATTTCATTTTTCATTTGCAAATCGCGATAAACACAAGTGTTAATAATTTTTCTTAACACTTAAATTCACAGTTAAGTAGGTACTTAATACATACGTTAGATTAGCAGGATGTAGGGATTCTAGGATTGTGCAGGTATTATGGGCGAGAAAATAACCAGCGTGATACTTTTTTCACTTGATAAACTCCACCTTTATCTACTCTCCATTAGGTATTGAGAATGTATCACAATTTGTCGTTTATTTCAGTGTTAGATTTAGTGTTCCAAAAACGGTCCGAGGGACTTAAACAGTTTGTGGAATACCTTGTTGTGAGAAAGTATTCTCACCAGAAGGTAAATTCAACAGAATTTAAGCGTGTTCAGCCACTTAGTATATAACATACAGGTAAATCAAAACCAAGGCGAACACTGACGAATTTAAAGCCGGTTCGGATGGTTTTTATACTGGCTTATTTACATGCACACAAACACTCATACAAAAGAAATACATACGTTAGTGAGAACAACCCGGTTACATCATCCCCTATTGTGATAAGAGATGGTTAGCCAGTTCGTGTACGGATCGTGACATCATTCTATTATTGAAATATGTCACGATTTGGTACTCGTACATTACCTGCATGTACTTGCAGGTAATTACGATCGAACGTAATTCATGTGTGTTTCACGTCACAAGGACGAATATTTGCCAGCCTTTTGAGGCAATGACTGTCGTTGAGGGGTCCGAGCCCCCATCCTCATACATGTGAGTCCCCACACTGTTTTTAATAGTAAGATTTTGTTAAAACTGGAGACAAAAAAATGGATCTGAGTCTAAAAATACCAGGTGCCTAAAATCATTCATTCTTCTCTCAAAACCATAAAAGGGGAAAAAATTGGCTGGCATTTTTATATTTTCTGACTTTTTTGTTTTGTTTCTGTCAATGCAATCCTATTGGCAGGTATTTACCTACTTTAAATAAACTGTGGAGCTAGCATGTGATACGATATTAATTTGAAATTCTCATTATTCATTAACATTCCTCGATAACTGACCAACTGGAAATATAGGAATGAAGTTTCAACATGAAAGTGTTCCCGATCATCAACATTTTCGGATCTATCAAAAAAGATCGATTTTCAAAAGATAAATCAGTCGATTCATAATTCTCCGTGATTAGAAAATGGGTGTATTTATTTTTTGGTAAATCTCACAGTCCCTGAAACATTTCATGAAGCCACACTTTCTCATTTTTTTGACGTAGGTATCAAATAGACCAATTCGGTAAGTGCGCTACTATTAAAAAATCGGCAGCAATCAAAACCTAACCAGCGTATTTTCATTCTACATGAGCCATACAAATGCGAAAGAGCCAAAAAAAAAAATCTTCAGCGTAGCTGTACCTATTCCTCAAGAAAAGTAGGTTTTCAATAGTGTATATGCTTTGAAATAATTGAAGAATAATTAATGTTCATTAAAAAATTTTTTAAACTTGCTTCTGCCCCATCTTTAAGAGTTAGCTTCCGCCCCAATCTTAAATTTTAGCTTTTTCTCAAACCTTAAAGAATAATCAGAAAGATGTCCTGAACCTAGAAGACTGTAGAATGAAATTAGTAAAGAGTAGCAATGATACTGGAACACAAAAATGTCCCAATAGGTGGGAAAAAATTAAACTTTGAAGTAATTGTGTGTTTTTAGAATTTAAAAAAAAAATCCTATTACAATCACCAAGTTTATTATTTTTCCTCAGCTAGTTCTATGTTTTTTTTTTCTTCTGTGAAAATAGAATTTTTCATTATTACGTCATTTCGTTATTATTTGTGACGAATTTTATTTTTTTTTGTTTTCCTTTTTCCATTTAATTTTGATTTTCAAAATCAATTTTTTTTTAAATTTCTACTGAACTAGATCAATTTTAATATTTTAAATAACCCAGACATCATTTATATTTGACATTATGGTAATTTCGTTCTTTTTTAAAATTATTAAAAAAATTAAGGTCACCAAATTAATGTGGATGGAAAAAAAATATACCAAAATTTGACTGATCGATAATTGATGTTATACTCCAAAATGGGCAGGATTTGTATTTGTGATTTGAATCATTTTTGAATAAGCAATGTGATTCATGATTCGTGACTCAAATCATCTTAGGAAACATAGGATTCATGATTCAAATTCATTCGAAAACAACCAAATAAAAAATCACAAATCCTATTTCTTCAGTAAAAAAATTCCCTAGAAATTCTCGAAAATTTTAGCGAAATTTGGCATTTAGTGGGAAAAAATTTTTTTAATTTCTTCCTTGGAAAATTAGACAGCTTCTTCAGAGAACTTTTCCCTATCAATATCTGAATAAAACAGTTTTTTATCGAATCAGCATAGTTATGAAAGTCAAACAGAATTATTTAATGTTTGAGACTTAGGATTCGTGATTTGTGGAAAATCATTCTCAAAAATCATTTTTAACCAATGGTTTGAAATTATATTCCTGATTTGTGAATAGAATAATTTTTTGAGGATTTTGCCCACTCTAATTATACATATATAAATATACCACGGACTGAGAAATGCCAAATTTTTTCATTTTGTTTCTGTTAATTGAGATTCTGAAATTTCCCATAATGTTAGTTATTTTTTGTTTTCATTTCCACCATTTTCATTTCCATTTCTGTTACCTTTCCTGATTTCATCAAAATGTTTCATTCAATTTCTATTTTGGTTTCTATTTTTGTTACCATTTAAAAATAATAGTTTAGCTTTATTCAAAATTTCTCAAATCCTGTTCAAGTGTATATATATACTGATATTTTTTATTATTTTTATAAGCTTTTATTCTACTCAGATTTTAAAATATACCAATGCTGCAGAAAATTTCCCATAACGAAATAATATGTTTATTTTCCTTTAAGTTAAAGCCAAGGAATAAATAAAAGCTCAAATTTCAAAAACTCATTTTTTAACACTCTCGCTGCCATGTGTGCACCTGGGCACACAAATCTGATTGCCATTCACGCCATGTGTGCTGTATTACACACGGATTATACCAACATATTTTTGATTGTGTGCTATAGTGAACACAGTTTACATTAAAATAAATGTGATTTTTGGTTTCTACTGGCTTGAATACATATAACTCTGGAACAGCAGAGAAATTTGGCAACATTGTAACAAAAGATGGGTGTTTCAAGAATGCCATAGAGTAGCATATGAAAAGTACCTTTTCAGCTTAGTACATTGATTGTTTCTCAATTGTTGAGGCATTCCCAGAGATCTTATCAGTTTCTTAATATTGTATTTACTACCTAGATTACTCATGGGTGCAAGTATGTTTTTAGCTCTTCAGGCCATGTGTGATATATTGCACACAGGTGAAAACCTCCCTTACACAGGATGATATGATGAAAAAATGATAAATATATGTTATCTAGACCCTTCTATATGAGATTCAAACTTTGGCTCAAAAAATTTTTTCACTAATTTTGGTGAAACCATGTCTGGCAGCGAGAGTGTTAAAATACACATGCTATCAACTCTTATCAATAATCAATTCATATCAATTCAGTTCATTGTCGATACCCTGAGATGACAATCCATGTGATACAGCAAAGAGCCGTGGAGAAGCTTGCAAATTTGCTGATGTAAACATCACTACATACAAACCCCACTTGAAAAATACGTATGATAACCTCAGATAACGCAAATAAAAATATCCTCTTTGACTAAATGTAGATGCTTCTGTGTGGTTTCTATTACATTTCCATTGTTGGTCTTGAAACAAATCGGTAAATTGTTTCTCATTCAGTTTCTCATTCAGGATTTTGGTGTTCCCATTTATTTTGGTTTTCCTTGTTTTCTTTTCGTTTCTTAATCCCTGAAATATACATACATATTAATTGGAGTTTTTAGTGCTAAAAGTTTCGTTGGGTTATGAAACGAAAGACTGCAGCTACCTACCCCAATTCTCTGGATAGTATCTCGAGGTCAAGATCAATAAGTCGATTTTCGAAGAAAACCCACATAAGAATAGTAGGGTTTTTTTTTTGTTGAAAACATGCTAAAATGAGTAAATGAGTTTATGATTTTATTTACACACAAAAAAAAATCTGATTTTCCGCTCCCCTTGGTGTGCAGAAATGCGAGAAAAAAAAATTGTAAAATTGCGTTTTCGTATCCATCTTCGACTGCGCATAATATCCGCGAGGCCGCGTGCATTTCCACTTTACAAAAGTACAGAAGTGAGAGCCGACGCTGCAAAATGGCTCGTAACGAGCGTTGAAATAATACGTCGCACAGCGCGCGCGCGCGCGTAACGTGTTCGCAGCTTATTCATTGCGCTGGAAATTGCTGGAGAAATTACGTGTACGAAAGAGAACGTAAAAATGAGGAGAGATGACGACGCCGGTAAATTATATTATTATTCAAAATAATGCGAACAGTACGATGGCGCGGAAGGAGGCGGCGGGTGCGCATAATTATTATGTGCGTGCGGTGGCGGGTGGTGGGTGGGGAGCAGCGTCGAAATGGCTAATAATAATACAACTGTCGAACAATACGCGGCATCGCGTACGATCGTTTACACAAGTCAGCTGGAACGCTGGAAGAGTTTGTTGGCATCTTTTTTCTTTTCTTTTTTTCCTTTTGCTTAGCAAGTACCTACTTATAGATCGGTGGGTAGGTGGGTAGGTACCCTATATTGTAGGTATACAAGGTGTAGTAAATAAATGTCGACGGGTGGACGGATGCGGCAGCATTACGCCGGAGTGACACGAATTAAGGATGCGAACCGAAGAGGGAGAAGGTAAACCGGGCGTGGGTTGGAGAGAGGGGGCTGGTAGGGTAGAAGGGGTCGAGTACGAACGAATGGTATCGAAGTAGCGGCGACAAGTTGCAGTACGAGGCACTCGACGTAGGTATATCCAACAATGGGGGAGAAATCGCATGACGTAAGGTGAAAGGTTGCGTCGCATGATTATACCATCTCTTTTTCTTTTTCTTTTTTTTTATTATTATTATTATTCACAATGAGGTCGCATTGCATCGACGAGAAAGTAACATTGGACCAAGAGGATGGCGAGATAATCACCGGTCCCCCACCCATATGAAATACTTTTTTCTTTCTTCCATTCTTTTTTTTCTCTTTCTCTCTCCTATATATATATATATATATATATATTCTTTCATTCTACCTTTCTTCGTATTTCCTTACGTCTCTACCTGCCGTAGTTTTTTTTTTTTTTTTTACGATATTATAGGTACTTTACCTTACTCTTTCGCTTGTTTTCGCGCTCTTTCTCGCGGCCCTTTTTTCGCTCGATTTTTCCGCTTCGCCTTTCTCCGTGGCTGGATCGTTCTTCGTTTCCATGCGCCGAGGAAGTGGAAACCGTGACAAAGAGTCTTTTACACTTACGTAGGACGAACGGCGAAGGCGCAAACTCGATTTCCGATGTGGTTCGTGGAAAGGCCAAAGTTAGGCCGCCGAGCTGAGAACGCGTAAAACCGGTACGAACGCAATCTATGAAAGATTGTGTCCTCGTTTTGGTTTGCTGCCACTCCGCTGCCGTTGGTGTTGTTTGTTTATTTATTTTTTATTTTTATAATCGTCGTCGACAGCGATGCCAGTCAGAAATTAGCGCCGAGTTGAAGGACCTTACGGGAACGACGCGATCCACCGAAATGGATTACCGCGGAACGATAAAAATGGCTGTTCAACTGCATTTATTATCATATAATATCTTGGGTACAATTCTGTATGTACGCGAACGTCTGCGAACCTATATTAGGGAATGTATTACATTAAATGCACTTATAACAGTACTCACCTAGTGAACTTGGCTTTGTGTTGGCGTACGAATTGGCCACGAAAGAGGTGCCGTTTAATTAAGGGCCATTTTTCGTTTATTGGCCGATTCGAGTGGTTTTTTTATTTTTTATTTTTTGTCTTATTATATTATATACCTTTTTATTTTCGATGTAATACAACAGCAAACATTTATTTGTGAAACAAAGGTTTAAAGTAAATGATATTGATCCTAGTGTAATTTGTGCAGACCAAGCCGATGAGGATCCATCAATTACTATATACACGTGTGTCATACGTTATTTTTTGCAATACCCTCCCTAAAAAACAAAAAAAAAAAGGTGCGAGTTCCACTGGGGCTTTACTCGTGATAGATTGATATGTAAACATAATAATAGTGTGGTTGTGTGCGTGCGCGCACACGCAACCACACGCTCACATTCCACGTAACACACACAAATGAAAGTTACAATATTGTAAGAGTTACAATTACATGAATCTGATGATTGTAATTCTCATTTAGCTCCTACCATAGACTGAGCGCTAAGATGTTTATACATAGAAAAAAATTGAGATAAATAAATATTTTGGCAGTTGGCAAACATATAAAACAGCGAACTATTACCTTCAATTCAACCAGACCACGTGACATAGTGCTTGTGGTACTGGCTTGGTGATTGAGAGGTCAATGGTTCAAAAAATCACACTCCAGAGAAACTTTTATAAAAGAAATAATAATATTTAAAGAAAATTACGTACTTCTAAGGACCAGTGTATAAAGGGACACATGTACCCTAGACTATGTATGAATTAAGGACTTAATATATTGGTTCTAAATGGTCCTAAAATCTCCAAATTTATACTTTGTCAAGATGTGTAAAACAGTGGAGCTTATCAACAGGTGATGCAAAAAATAATTACCTAAAATAGTTATTTGCAATGCAAGTGCATAAAGTAGGAGACTTTGGTATGAGTGTGATACAAATCATATGAGTAGCAATCACCTACTTCACACGAATGTCACATACCTACTATTTTTTAAAACATCCTCCATAAAAAAATAATTTTGTTAAGGAAAATAATTTTTGAAAATATATTTAAGCAATAAGTACAATAATTTAGGTAAAAATGAATTTTTAAAAATATATCTTTATAAGACGAATAAATCTCCTCTCACCAAAGTCCCAAAATCAAACCTCCAAAAAAAATTTATATTAAAAAAGAAAAAAGAACTGACACTGTGATGTTTTGAATTTGACAACCAACGACTGAACAACCACGTTCATACCAAGATGCCATGAAAACGGTTGAAAAAAGAGGAGGTAACTTGAGTTGAAAGAAAAGACAACTTAATCATCAGTTTCTAAAAAAATTTAGAAGCGCAGAAATTTAATAATGTTGAATGAGACATAGTGTGCATGTGCAACCAAGACAGTTATTCAATAATGTTGACAAATGTCATGTTGAACATGTACAAAACTTTGCTTTTTGACATTAGGGTAAAATCTCCTACTTCACATAGGTATTCTTAATGAGCATGAAAACATCTGTTTTTGAGGTGGGTGTTGCAAAATAATTACCTGTTTCTGATACAAGTATATAAAGACTACGAAATCCGTTCTAAACAAACAAAGCTAATTTCAAATTATTAATAAAATAAAAGCGTATTTTTAAAAAACTCGTTTTTAACCTAATTTATTCAATAATTTGGAAAATGCGCATTTCTTGGCAGTGTGTTTTGTTAAACACCCCACTCAAATTGTTGGCATTTTTAAAGTTTTTTCAGTGTTTCTGTTTCTATTTTTTTTAATTTTTTTTTTTTTGAGTTGGAGATAAAACTTTAGCACTCTTTAAACAGAAAATGCAGTCAGTTATCCAACGAGCACGTAACATAGTATTTCTTTGCAGATGACCTAATTGTCTGTATGCTTATTCATTAATTCAGGAGTTAGGTACTTCTAATAACCATATCCCAATTACAATATTGACACAGCAGTGCATTAGCATACTGTACACGAATGTACTTTCCATGTTGTTATTGTAGACTATGACTATGGCACATGAAATAGAGGAATTTCATTCGCAACTGAGTCATCAGGCCAGCGTTGATTTCAGTACTGAGTGAACTGAATAATTTCGTGAATCGTAAGCGAGTAATAATTTCTTTAAGAGTTGAGTAGTTCGTTTACAATTTACAAATTATATGAGTCTAAGAATCTGTATAGGTATAGTCTATAGCCTACCAGTTGAAATGAAACTAAAAATGGATTACAAAATGTCACAGTTGTGTTGTTTGTATTATATAAAGTGACATGAAATTGGTTCGGAATAGAAGAAAATATAAAAAAGCTATAGACGAATTACTGATGTACTTAATCACTTCATCTGCTGCTGAGTTGACTGAGAAAACATGCTTTTAGTCGACAGCTTCTTTAAAAATACAGAGTCTTATTACTGCGCCGAATTTCCCACTACTATCATGAAGCATGTGGAAAGAAGTTGTGATAGTGCAGTTTATGTTAAGTAGTCTGATAAATATTGCGTTTGAATTTAACAAAGCTTTGATTTTCGTAACTTTTTATCCTCCAGAGCACGTGGGATTATGAGAAACATTAAAATAATATTGCATTCAAATGTACTTGGTGGAGGACAATTTCTTCAAATTATTTATAATTTAATTCCAAAATTACTTATACAGTACCTGTGGAATACCTTGTCGTGAGAAAGTATTCTCACCAGAAGGTAAATTCAACAGAATTTAAGCGTGTTCAGCCACTTCATATTTAACATATGGGTAAGCCAAAACCAAGGCAAACACTGGCGATTTTAGAGCCGGTTCAGAGAGTTTATATACAGGATTTGGCACACGCACACACACACTTATGTACATATACTGAGAAGTCCGAGATCTGGACCTCAAAATAAAAATTATTTTCGACAAACATAAGACAGAATAATGACGTCACAAATTTAGACAAATTTTCGAGAGACAAAATTCGAATTCGGACATTATATTATCCGAATTCGAACTCGTATTCAGATGACGACATGAAGACAGAAATAAAATCTAATTCTCTTGCAGGCAATTATAACGTATTTTATTTCAGCGACAACTAAGCCAAAATCAGACAATTTCAGACAATAATTTGGTTCGATCCGACAGACTGGCGCCATGAGACAGGTATCAAATGAAGACGAATCGAACGACAGTGAAAACCCATCACCGGACATGAATGCAGCCAACCTTTTTTATCTTTGCTCGCTCCACGCTTTGCTTGCGGTTTGCAGTCATTTAATACTATATTATGCTTTATCAGTCATCCACGTGCGCTTTTGCCTATTGTATGTCGACGTATATTAATTTTAAATATCTGTAATTTCATTGGCTGTAGACATTTTGGTAATTCCTCTCGCTTATATTATCGACAATCGCATGTTTGAAGGCAATTAACAGACAATAAGTGGGGAAATTTCATCGACAAGAAGAATCCATTTGTGAAGACGAATTCGAGTATCAACTCACTCTCGTGTCATTCGCGATTTTGTACTGACGATACCCGGTACTAGGTTCGTCTCTGCAAATGAGTCCTTCTTGTGTAGGCGGATAGTAGCAGGTCCAAGTCTCAAGTCGTAAGTTAAAGTCCTCACGTTAGGCAACGATATAAGTGTACCATCCACGGATGTAGAATAAGATTCAGCTGATCTACCTTGAAGACAACTAGGATGGTAGTTTGTATTCCGGATAGGTTCAGTTGAAGACAAAGGCTGATTAGGAATGTTCTTTTCGTCATGAAGGATCAGTAGTGACGATATATGAAGACATTTCTGATCTCGCCAGTTGACATATCGCACTTCAAGGCGATCTTTTGGAAATACCTACGAGGTAAAGTAACCATCGACAATACGATCAGATGGAGTTCCTGGCATCTGCTAGGAGGGAAATTTGGTGTGTTGAAGACAAATTTCAGACAAGCTTGGTTCGAGATGACTGCCTTGCTCTGTCAAATAAAGGCCGTGTAGAGCCTTCTTTCGCGCATAGTGGATTTGACTCCATCTATGTTAGTATTTCTCTCACCTCACCCTCATCTAAAACCAAAAGCTCCGAGACCTAAAGTTTCATATTAGGAGTCTTTTACACAATATAACCATCACTCATGAAGACACACAATTAGGTGAAGACACAACTACTTTTTGATGGTTTCTCCTACTTGTTGTCTGTAATAGCTTTTTTTTTATCTTTTTATTTTTTCCGCTACATACTATGCTTTGTTCCGCTTTGTCGACACTATAGTTCCTTCGTAATTATAGTCTTTGACAAAATAATTCTGCTGTTCGTTTTTGTAGGTTTCGAACCTTGTATGGATCGAAACTTTGTTAGGCTTTTCTTTCCACACAACTTAGCTTATTGCTGATTCGTCATATTAATTTGCTGAGGTATGAAGACAAAAGTAAGCTGCGTTTTGCCGTGTCTGATGAAGCCTAATTCACGTCAAGAAGAATTCAGCCGTAGGACATAGTCATAGTCAAAAAATAAAATGTCTTGAAGACACAAGTCAAGACCCCCCGAATCAGTGTTTCGGCTGCATGATGCCCTAATCTTAGGACATTGTGACGTCATTAGCATTTAAACACCACTATACATTAAAGGTTGACTTTATGACACGTATGAGAATCGATTTCATTTGCCTCACATATTATTGGCGACTGTGGCAGGGATCGATCTCGGACGCCTCAATACATATGTAGGTGTGTTGTAGAAATTACGTCATTTCTTATTCATTGTTAAAGCAACTGATAAGAAATGACATAATGCGTTCGTGTACCAGTCCAAGACATTACCGAGATCCTTATCTACCATTTTGTCATTGGCTAAACATTGCATCTTACTTGCCGGTGTGTGCAAGTAAGAGCATACAAACAAACAGTGTATATATTATATACTGTTGAATATAATACGCCTGATAAAGAATGGCGTGTGTACGAGATGTATAGTCCCCACAGTACCTAACAAAAAACATTTTTTTCAAAACAAATTATACATTTTCATACTTATTAGGTAAGTACGACGTACATTTTTTGGATAGAAATATCGCATTAATCAAGACATATTCAGGATAATTATATTAGCACTATAACCATAAATACTATAAGGGCTAAAAAGTGTTGGAAACACCATCACTCCAGAAACACTGGACTGATTTTCATAAGATTTTCGAGAAAAAAATTATATTATTACAAGAAATGTTTATAGCCAACTTGGATGTACCTATCCCCCTGGCGGCAAAGTTACAAATTTTTACCACTTGTGAAAACAGAAAATGGAAAAAATATTTCTCGAAACGAACGAAAATGAGTAAAAGTGAATTGATAAAAACTTCTTTCCCTCTCTTTTTTTCACAAGAGCTTCAATACTGAGCGTTTTCTTTGTACCTGTGATCTGTAACATCATTATTTTTATTTATCATTAAGGTTTTTTCTTGTAAAAAACCCTATTAAAATCGCTATATTTTTCCTTTTCCTCCTTCATTATTCATCAGCTTGAGTTCTATGTTTTTTCTTAATTGTGAAAATAAAATTTTCTATTTTATGACCTTATCTTTGAACATTTATTTATTTATTTATTTATTTATTTATTTATTTATTTATTTATTCATTAATTTATTTATTCATTTTTCTTCTTTTTCTTCTTCATTTTCTTCAACCTGTGTTTTATGTTTTCTTTTTCAACTGTGAAAAAATGAAAATAAAATTTTCATCCATTTATATAATGTTATCTGTGACCATTTATTTTTTTGATTCTAATGTTGCGATAAATTTATGGAAAATGTGACCATTGACAATAATGTTTCAATTTCAACTGTTTTGTCTTCGTTAAGTATTATTAAATGAAAATATATAGCTTCATCACTTCCTTTCAACAGTTGTCTCCTTTTTGAAAATACTTCTGAAATTTCTCGATTATTCGTATTTTTTTATTTCCAGTTTTTATTCATAGTTGATGTCAATGGTGTCACCCTACGGTCACTTTTCATAATAAATAGAACAAACCTAAAAAAAAAAAAAAAAAAAATCATGTACAAGTGAAGCAAAAAGCCTATTGCCACATCGTCTAGCGATGTAGCTTGTTTTTTTCATAATTTAACTTTCATCTGTTCACATAGCAATATATTACGCTTTGTAGGGAAATCCGCATCCCTCCACAAACTATGAGAATGATTCAGTGTGATGATTATTCTAATTCAACACATCTTTGCCTGTTTGCCATTTGGAATATTTTATTTTGAGATATGTTATAGTGGGAAAGTACAAATTATACCTATTGGGATTAAATGGCCGAATAGGAATTAAATGTTGGTGAGAAGTTTAGAAAATTTATGCTGATTTAGATCATCAACTTATTGCTGCGAAACAAAAAGTGGATTTTAGTATTTTTAATGCTTAAGCCGATGAAATTGGGCAAACTTCTGGGGAATTTAAAGTTATCGAGAGGAATTGCGAGAGAACCATTGATTGTGATGAGCTAAAATTTTTCAGAGACATCGAGGTATGTTAGTTTAAGATTCTGTGAAAATCTGGCTAAAGTCGAACGTATGATTCTCGAGATATTGCTGAAATTCTGTTCAGATTGAGTGATTCAAATGATATTAAAATGAATTCAACTTAGTTGCGGGATTTCAGCAATGTCTCAAAAATCATATGAACGATTTCAACCAAATTTTCATAGAATCCTAAACTATCATACTTTGGTATCTGCGCAAAATTTCAGCAGTTCTCTTGTAATTCCTCTCGATAACTTTAATCAAATATGGAAAGAATAGGAACTTAGTTCTATACTGCTGAAGTCCTGAGAACTGTGGCTAATGTTTTTCTTCATGTATAGGTATCCAGTTATTTTCAGAGGCGAGTGCTTTTAATTCACAACAAAGATATTCATTCAACATAATATTTAAATTTTCAGTGTCTCAATTAAAGTAAGGAATGTCGAATTGTTGAATTTTTTGAATTTAACGAAGTTGATGGAGTAATAAAGTATCTATCATTCATGCAATAAATAGTTTATATTTTGTAAAAACAATCAAAGTTATCCAGAAGTCAGATCCATTAGTTCCAGCGAGTCGAAATATTTCGGAGACTTTAACTTAAAATTTTATAAAATAGCTCACCTCCTCAACAGTCAACATCGCCTATTAGTGTAAACAATATAGTTACAAAAAAAAGAAGAAAATAATGACGTCACAAACCACGGGTCTTAAGAAAATGCTCAGGGTCGAATGCAAAACATTTCCTTAATATTTTTTTCCCTTAAAAATTTTTGTAAGGAAGGTTTTTAAGGAAATTTTCTAAATTTGGTATTCTAAAAAGTAACTTTAAATAATTTAAGGAGGAATATGTAAGGAAAATTTTAAGGTTCACTAGACAGTACCTTAAGGATAAAAATATTCCTTAAAAGTATATAATTCTCATTTATTATCTTGTTCAGTTTACTGTTGTTAGTTGTATTAGTTTATTGAATTTGGTTTTTGCTTTTTATCCAAAGACAATAGATTTAATAGATCTGTTAGATCTAGAAGATATCATTTATCAAATCCCATAGAGAAATCTTCGTGATCGTTTGAATTCTCTTGAGTTTTTTTCTGAGAATGAGTTCTACAGACATTTCCGATAAGCCAAAATGCTCTACTAGAATTTTATTAGGCTGGCATTTTTACAATTGTACAGAAGTATAATATTGATTTTTTCTAACTGTTTAAATTTGAAAAGTGCTTGGACAGTGAAATTGGTGAGTGTTATAGAAATAGAAAAGGCTGGTTTTCATTAAATATGCAAGCAATTTGTAGACCTAATTATGAAGTATACAATTTGGTTATACGTTGGCCAGGATCTGTCCATGACAGTAGAATTTTCGATAATTCTGGTGTTAAGTTGAAATTTGAAGAACGAACATTGCAAGGTAATTTGAAAAATTATTGAGAAACTTATATTCATGTTTGTTTTTCATCAATTCAATTTTCTTACATGTATTTAATTAATTGTTCTATGATTATTATTGGGTGATAGTGGATATCCCCAAACAAGGTATTTGTTTACTTCAGTTTTAAATCCCACAACCCCTGTAGAAATGAGGTATAACAGAGCCCATATTGCTACTCGTAATTATGTGGAAAAGTATTAATTAGTTTGATGATTATTGTCCAACATAATTATTTTTCAAATTTGAATTTTATTGTATGGTGTTTTTATCTTCACAAAAATAAGACATTTGGAATTTTGAAGCCCTGTTTGATAAGTTGTAAAAAAATTGATCTCTACTCATTGCCAAAATTCTTCCTTTTCCTAAAATTTATGAGAGGCATTAAACATAAAAAACGAACATTTTTGGAATGTAGCTATGTTAGTATCTATTTACTGTTGAGAAGTCATTTTAATTCGACAGCTTACAGAACAAATTACGAGGCACAGTACTTTTACTATAAATATTTTATAATAACATTTACACATTTGTTACAAAACTATTGTTAATTTTCATCAATAGTTCAATTTGAAATACTGTCACTGATAATTTAACAACTTTCTATTGGTTCAATTTGATTTGTATACTTGACAACGTAGCATTTATTTAATTCCTTAAGACCGGATAAGGAGATTTTTAGCATTTCAACTTAAGGTACCTTAAATTAAAGGGAAGCTTTTGCATACCACTCTTCCTTAATTTTACACCTTAAACATAAGGGACTTTTGGGTAAGGGAAATTATAAGGAAATGTTTTGCATTTGGCCCTCAGTATTGAAACTCTCGTCTTTTTTCTCTATCCACTGATTATATAGGCGAACGTCACTTTTTCTCCTTCTGTTACTCTTTGATTCTTATCAGGTTTTGTTTGGGTATACAAGAAAGGGGTTAAGATAATTTTTTCTCTTATTATCGAATGATATTACTGGCTGCTGAATTCAGATTTTTGACCAAATTTTGGATTTAATCGAACCTTTATCGTTTCAGAATACAAGAAAGTGGCAAAAGTAATTTATTCGGATATTATTAAGTGATACATTATAGGATTTATTCATCGACTTGGTCCGATTTTTGGATTAGATAATTGTTGAGGTATTTAGGACCACAAAAAAGTCATTAAAATGAGTGAAAGGAGTGAACACAGATAAATAGACAGCACGCATGTGAAGCTGCGGATAATAGCTCGTATTATTATAAATACATAGAATTTTTGGAAATACTAAGATTATAATAAGTTTAGGTGAGGTGGATTGTTTGTTTTAGAAAAAGACTTTATCTTTGTCATTTAAGGGTTTTAGTATATGAAATAAAATTGATAAAATGAAAGTTTGGAATAATTTTGAATTTTGATAAATTTTTTTTTTCTAGATACTTAAGTACTTATAAGGAAAAAAGTTTTTTGGAAATCGGATTTTGGAAAAAACTGTACACCGATCAATAAATTTAAACTTATGAGGAACAGGTCGGTAATAATACATTTAATTAACCCATAAAATAATCTTATGTGTATGCTATAATTTACAAGATAATTTGTATAAATTATGGAAAGCTATCAGTACCTAGTGTTAATACGAGTATGTTGATGAAGTTTATTGGATTAATGACCTATAATGTTACCGGAAGGGGTTATGTTTGTGCAAAACATCTCATCCTTTGAGTTTCTGTATAATTCAGATAGATCTACCATCAGATTTGAACTTGGAATTGACTATAGCAAAGTCAGATATCGCTATATAATGAAACGGCAATTCAGTCTTTTACATGCAAAATTCATTTATACGCAGAAATCAGATATATTTTTCTTGAAATATTGAAAAAAGAGATAATATTTGTTTTTGAAAATATAGCCGATCTCGGGAAATACTCGGCATTCATCCCAGCCATTTATAAAAATGTCATAGGCATTGTAAAGATTGCAGTTGTTTCAATTGAAATCATGCCTAAAATTTCACATAACTTTCGTGGTTTTGGCTCGTTCAAAGTCGAAATAAATCAATTCTTTGTAAAATTTTGTCACATTCAATAATCCACGAACCAATTAGACACCAAATAACGCCTTAGAATAAATTTTACAGCCTAAATTCTGACAAATATTTCAAAAATTTTTCATCTTCTCAATCCTTCAGCCTTCACATTCAGAGTAAAGTTGTTGTTTATTTATTTTGATGGATTATTATTAACTACTTATTTTTTGCTAAACTTTGTCAAAAAAAAATTGTTTTTTTTTGAAGTATGAATTGTCTTGCAGTGTGTTCGGTGAATAAGTTATCAAGTTTTTGCCTCAATTTTTCAAAAATCATAAAATGGCGCAACATTATATCGAAGAATAAAGAGGACTTGCAAAATAGAGTATTTATGGTCAGTATTGGTGCATACTGCATATAGTGTAGGTGAAGTTTAATGTCTGTTTATACTGTTCCATTAATTTTATTTATTACTGGTGCGAGTCAACGTGCTCTAGTTACTTCGGCCCACCATTCTTTTTCCTTCGTTTGGTTCACAAAAGAAAAACGAAAGACAACAATAACTACGCTCTATCAAGATTGGCATTTGTTAGACGACGGAAATTTTTTAACTTTTTTTTTTTCTCTTACAAATTTGATGGGATGACTAAGTACTAACAATGATTAAATTATTTTAATGGGTGAAGAAGAAATGGACTTGAAAAATTATTGCGCAGAAAATAGTAGTTGTTCTAATAAATTAAAATACATAGGTATAGATGCTTTCAAGTTACAACAATATGCTGGCATTTGCATAGAACAACATATTTTTTTGATAAACATAATTATGGTCCAAATATGTTTTCCAAATTATATTGATCGCAAAAAAATGCAGCGAAGGCATGTTTAAAAAATCTTCTGCCAAGTAAAAATATTTAGTGTCCTTTTTTTTTCTTTTTTTTTGAAAATTTCTAAATGGAAAAATTTTTTAATTTAAATCATTCTTTGTAGTTCAAAATGTGTACCTGTACTTATTGTTTCTTTTGTGACCGTATTCATTTTCCCTATAATTTGACCAACCAAAAGCTATTTCTGTAACTAAGAGCATATCAAATCTGTGAATTTTTCCTATCAGTGAAATCTGATAAGTCGTATATCGAGTCCTATAAGTTTGTAAATTTCCAAATCTGTTTAGATCTTAAGTCAGTGCATCTGTATGTTTAAAAAATACAACCAGTTCGTCAAGTTGGAAAATTAAGTCAAGTTTTGGAAGTTTATGTCAAATCATAGAACCCTAGTTCTTTGAATGTGAATAAGTAGAATCAGGTTTCGGAGTGTTCAGGCCAGTGAATCAGAGTAACAAAACGCAAATCTTTAAGTGCACAAAATTTCGGGTATCAGAGAGCTTTGGGGTCCAAGAATCCGAGGGGCCTTGAATACCCCCTGAAAGCATATGTGTGGATAGAAAAAAATAGAAAGCTAGGGAGAATATTTAAAAAAAATGTTTTAAAAAATAAATTGAATCGTCCAAACTGTTTTTTTTTTTTTTTTTTTTTTTTTTTAAATCTATAGGTACTTTCCCCAAGGAAACGTTCATATTACCATTTCATAAACAACGTAGTCGCGTACAAATGGAATATTGGTAATTTTTCGAGACTTGATCGAAAAAACGAAATTCTAACGCAGCAGTATTCCACTAAAAAATGTAGGTATCTAAAAACCAGTCAACTACAAGCAAAATTGCCAACAAGTTAACATAGATCGCAAATTCGTATTTAATGATTGAAAATTAAGAATTTTAGAGCTGTAAAAACATTCAAAATATGAACAAAAATTGATGTATACCGAAAGTACGGTTTGGTTCAGTACTGACCGTAGTTCTAATATTGGTACCAAATTTTGTGACAATAATAATAATAATAATATACCTGTAGTAATATGAATTTGAGCTTTCCGTGCTAAAAATTTCCTTGAATCACTGAACGAAAAACGTACCCATCACCAACTCTAGGTCGTTTCACGAGATCAAAATTAAAATGTACTTAGATTTTTTTAAAAAAACCTACAAAAAATTATTGTAGAAATAATCCAATTGCAGAGAAAGTGTGTAATCGGATTTTTTGTAGGAGGAAGAAAAATTTTCGTACATTTCCTTTTGCTAATTTAAAATTAAAAATAGCGGCCCAACATAAGATTATTTTTTGGAGATATAGGGAGAAATCAAAAGCTCTGGGAAGCATTTGTCCTCAAAAACTGCCTCATTTCTTCCACAATGAAATAATATTTTAGGTGACCGCTTGATGCCTGCTTTCATTTTGAGCTAGTATACCAGCCAGAAAACGCCAGTATAAAAAGTTACTAACTGATATGTTCAAAAAATAATTTAGTTGTGGAGAGTCGCACGGTTTTTCTCAAAAATCTTCAATATTGGTAGAATTTTTTATACTATTTGGAAGTTGAATGAATTATAGAAAAAGTAAATGATAGGTAGGTACTACATATTTATATCTCGAGCAGAAAAAATTCTCATTGCATTCTTTGGAAATAATTATCATGACTTCTGAGGATTTGAAAATTAGATAGGCTTCTCAATGGAATGAATGATCGAAGCATCCTCCACTCGTCTCGCAATCAGCCATTCATTTTGGGCCAAAATTCTAGCGAAATAAAGGATTTGTTTTTAAATCTAATTTTATTAGGTAAAATGTTTCTCGGAATCCTCATTTTTTTTTTTTTTTTCAACGACAATGACAAAGAAAAGTAGGTACCGACGGATCAAACAACATTAAACTCTTCCGGATTGTAAATACGTAAATTTTACGCTTCATGTTTACCATTGCAATGTTACGGTATTATTTCCTCAATAATCTCATTTCTTTTCTGTTACCTACACTTAATAAAAATTATTCTAGTGCATACAATGAATGGACTTATATACCTACTTAGTTAAGAATCCGATTCCTTGTAATACACGTACATACGAAACTGGTAATCAGCGTATGTTCCGTACATGTTGTCACATTTTTTAAAAGCGTATCTATTCATTTTTGTATCTGAGAGCTTTGCAGAAGTTAGAGAGAAAAAACTCTGGCACAGCAATATTTCGTTAAGAAAACGGATTTGCGAATTTTCATCTATATAATTCAAAAAACAAACCTGATTTCCAAATGCTGGAAAAAATAGCAATTAACTATCGATAGTTGTCAATATGTGACAAAAACATCGATCTATCGATATTTCATTGCTAATTGTTGAGACCACCAATCCTTCTCCCCTCTCACTCCTGCGAACACACGATTACTTTAATATATATTTTATATCTCTGTTCGTGGCTACACTGTACTACCATCTCCGCCGCTCACTCGTCCATCTCCGTACATACTCATTTATCTCACTCAAACTGCACTCATACTTAAATTATCTAACTGTTACAAAATACACACGCTTCTTGGACGCTACTCAGATCAGTTCTTTCTTTTTATGTTACTAATTTGTGTCTTCAATGGTCCTCATCCTCTATACTAATTTAAGGTAAAAAAATTATGAAAAAGTATAGATGGTTATTGATCTATCCATGTTTTATTTTGCTAAAAATTCTAGCGCAGCAATACTTTGCTAGAAAACTTAGTTTGCCAACTTTCATCTACAATTCATAAAAAATATCAGTAAATTAAATTAATGCAATGCAGAAAAGATACTCGTAATCACTAGCGTTGTAAATACGAAACAGATACTTCCAGCAACACAGGTGACTTGCTTTTCTACTGAATTTTTTTTTTGTTTTTCATTTTTCTCAAAAACTATTGAATCAATAAGCACCAAATTCCTAAAACATTTGGTCCCATATAAGAACTATATTTTCTGAAAATTTGAGCTCTCTACCTTTTCCATTTTTCTCAAAATCTTGGAAAAACCACTTTTCCTACAAGTTTTTTATTTCCTGTTTTTTTGTAAACTACTGACCCAATAGGTATCAAATGCCTATCAAACATGGTCCTACATAAGGACTACTTTTTGTGAAAATTTTAGTCTTATTACTTTGATAGTTTTTTCAGAACTGTGAACGCAATAATTTTAGGCGATAGAAAATCTTCATCATCCTCAACACTAACCTTTCATCAAGTTCAATTGAAAGCAAACTGGATAAAAATATCTCCAAAGATTCTCATTGATTTCTTGCTAAAAACAATTAAAATTTTTTAATTTAATTATTGGTCTATATAATTTAAAAATTTAGAATCGTATAATTTGAAGGGCCTGTTTGTCAGTAGTTCGGTCTTCTCATAAAATCAGCTGATCTTTTGTCAGAAGTTTTCTTTATACTGGTGGGGTTTCACCTACAGCTTTTTGTGAGTGCTGTGATCCATTTCCTTAATCCATAACACAAAGTGGTTCACTGAGCAAAAACGGACAAGATCAAAGCAAAGGGTCTTAGAAATAATAGGTTTGCTATCTTACCCAATTTATTGGGTAAGATGGCTAAAATTAGTTTTTTAATTTTTTTTAATAGGTACATGGTTATTTTTGAATAAACATTTAACTGAATGGTAGCAAATGATCCATAAGACCTTAAAGTACATGTATGTGCCAAATATGGTTTCTTTTAAGCTCTCATATCTGACTCAATTTCAAATATTGAAAATATGTGGCATCTTAGCCTCCTTTATCTTATTGAATAAAAATAAACAAAATGAAAATCGAAGCGCAAAACGTAGGCAGGTATTAGGTATCTACTTTAACTAACTAGGAAACTGAATGAGAAATTAACGTTTTAAATTTAAAAAATGAATAATTTTATGCACATTTAAAAATTTGAGCAGAGTTGGTACTTAACAGGTGGTATAATGGGTAAATTGTTACAACATTCCCCGAAAAACTTCCATTTTTACCAAAAAAAAATATGTGAGTTACGCTGGTGCTATATTCATGAAGGATTGATGTGTAAACATAAAAACAAAATTACCAACTTCCAACTTCAGGGTATTCCCGCAAAATGTAAGTTAATAGTGTGATTGTGAGTGCGCACATTGTGCACACACACAAACACACAACCACACATTACGTAACACACACAAACAAGAGTTACAATTGTAAGAGTTATGCTCATGCAAATATAATAATTGTAATTCATGTTTTGCCTCTACCATAGACCAAGCGCTGAGATGTTTACACATAAAAAAATCAAAAAAGAAGTTAATTAGTTAGTGAAGAAGAAACAAAAAAAATTCATTACTTAACTCTTTCTATTTTTACAACAACCCAGGCCAAAGGGGAGTGTCACACCCCCTCCTCCCAATGTGGGTCCCTGGTTAGCTGTCAACTGTTGTGAATTGGGATTAGTAAGTCTCACGAAGGAAATCGGTTTGGTATGATTCAACTTTATTATAATTTTTTAATAATTAATTATAATAAATTACAAAATCTAAATTATATATTTATTTCTTGATTCTGGACTATTGAAGGTTGGATACTAATTTTTCAATTCATTTTAATCACATACAATATTTTTCGCCAATATTTATAATAATCTCATATGATGAAGAATTTGTCAAATGCAATTAATCAACAGACTATAATTGTGACTTTTTTCTCAGCAAGTTCTCTGAATTATTTCAGTAAGATTAAAATTCAGAAATTTATAATCATACTGCGCCATTGTGTGTTGGTTCAATAATCTGTCGACCTCAAGCGTTGTAGTTTTGGCAAAACTACTATATTCATGTCCTTCGACATATTATACTCGTAATTCGCCATCAATGTTGATAAAACCGAGTGGGGATATTATAATCTGAACTTATTGTATCATTTACTTATTCATAACTTATGTAATAGGTCATCTAAATCATTGACCCTCGTCACTGTAGGTGAGAACAATAAGTACGATTAAATAATTCATAATGTGAAAAACACTTTTTTCCGACTCTATATTTTATTTATAACGATTGTACTTATCTTTATATTCGTAAGAGAAATAGTTAGAACCTTTTTCCTCAATAGTTTTATACTGGTAGCCATAAGGTGTCCTCGTTCTCGGTAAACGTATTCTGAATGATTTTGATAACCTTTTACGTATTTTTTCCCGTAAATAGTAAGATAAAGTAAAATTTATGTAGATATTTGTTTCACTGAAAATCACGTGACATCTATAAGGCTCAGTAGTCGGTTCTTTTATTTTCTATATTGTTATCGAAGGGAAAGTAAATGCAATAACAATGATGCAGGATTTAATAGTACTTTAACCTTTTCTCTTTTTTCTATTAAATGGTCTATTTCGAAAAGCTTTTTACGTAATCACATATCTAATAAGAGGGTATAGCTTCGGTAACAAATAAATAACTAAATTCATAGAAGCTCAACTCTTCGACGAATCGAAAATATCCTACGTTACTAAAAATAATTTCCTATATAGCTCCTCTATTTTGCACCTGTGCTCAGACCAAACAAATATTTCAACGAACTATTTCGCATAATTTTCGCACCAATACTTTAAATTGCCCACTCCCAGCGAGTTGCATACAATATTTTTGGCAAAGAGTGTAAGGAATGCTGTATTTGCGACAGAGGCAATAAAACCTGTGGATTGGTTAATTTAAATTAGAGAAAATAAGACATTTAAAGGTGTGGGAGAAATTGAGGAATTAATTAGGCCTAAGTACAAAAATTATGAAGTGAGAAAAAGAATTAAGGAGTGAGAAAAATAAATTAAGTAGTGCGACAAAAAAGTTAAGGCGTGAGAAAAATTAATTAAGGAATGAGAAAAATAAGAGTTATGAAATTGACCACTTTCACCGCGCCATACATGCCTCAAAAATACAGAATTTCGTACATAATATGTTGCAAAAAATATTTTACTTGAGGCTAGATACTTAGTCTCTCTTAGAGTGGAAACGGAGAAGACATATTTTTTATAGCTAAAAAAAGTTGTCTCATTATCGTAGTTGGTTTTTTCTGAATAGAAGAAGTCTTCGATACGATTTCTGAAGCTTTTTTCATATTTACGATTTTAATCTACTTGCTCCCAACTTAAATTTCAGTTTTAGTTTCACGAAGTATTTCAGTCGCCTACCAATTCACTATAATTGCAATTACTGGTCACTGTTTAAACTGTCGTTGTATCGTCTCGAATTTACCATTCGCAGCTGGCACTTTGATGCATGGGTAGCATGCTTATTCCTCATTCAAGGAGGAGTGGGTTTAAATCCCGTACAGGTCATACATTTATGGTGATTTTAAGAAAATCCTTAATTTATAAGTGATAATTTTAGACTCATGCCTATGATTTTATCGTATATAGTCATAAAACATTTTACACGACTTGTGGAAAAGCGTACTTTCCAAAAATGTTATTTTTAATTTAATTATTTGTAGTGCGATTCGTCTAATTATTGAACGCCTACAATTTTATGTATAGACCTCCCACTACATTCAAGTTAAAATAAATATATAGCCTATAACAATCCTACATTTATAAACAATATTCCAAAATTGAGTGGAAACAACCAAAAACTCCGTCCTTTCCTCACTGCTTCTTTCTAACATAAGACTAATAATCATAGGGACTACTCAAGTGAAATTCATGTTGGAAGAAAGAAATACAATCAACAGTAAGTTTTCTATATCAGAAAAATAATATTACCCGGTAAGTATATCATCCATATAAATTAACATACCCACCTTAGCATTCAGAAATAAGATTAGCTCAATCCAGTCTCCGATTTCTGTCAGTTTCTGTAACTTATATTGGTAATAGGTGTCCAGATCTCTTTATCTAATAATCTAATGTTTATAAATGTTTACATACTGAACTCCTTAACGCATCAATGACTGCAAATTATACGTTTTTTAGTAACTACAAAACGTTTCATGCATGTTTTTCATCACGTGAATTGCATACTACATCTGTATGACAAGATCGATACGTGACTTTCATCATCCAAATCACATTCTAGGTTACATCAGCGCTGCACAGTGTTGCCAGATATAATTTTGTAAAGTCTGTTCATTGGAACCTAACCAGGTAAAAAACTATAATGAAAAATTAATAAAAATCTGTACACTAAAAAACGTTTAAAAATCTATACAAATCAGCACAAAAATTATGAAAATTATGTAGATTATGCAGATGAAGGTTTCGAGATACCGAATTTCATGTATTTTCTTCATTTTCAATTTTATTGCAACACTAACATAACGAACGAAAATTAAAAGCAACCAATTTCCAATTTAATTAATTTTGAAATAATTATACATTGCATAATATACTTACTAATTACAATCTTTTTATTTTCCTATCAGTTTAACACTGGAGTATGTTCAGAATGAAAAAAACTGGTTAAATCTTATCTTCTCGATAATTCACTTAGTTGCCTTTGGATTGTTCGGTTACTCCCCACTTATTCAGAATGGTGTAGAATAACTTGTGTAACAACTGTGATTTGATTTGTTCATGTCGTGATATCAATGCAAATCCCCGAACCAACTTGCTCGAATAGGTAAACAACCATTTGGTTAACAGTTAACCATTTCGAGAGTGTGTTTGCAAAAGTTGTACCCAGGTGGAGGAAGTGTGTTCATTCTGAACATGGCGAGGACTTCACCCGGGTAAACAGACATTTTGCTCAGAATGGATGGCATGCGCTCTTGTTTACGATGTTGTTACCCAGGTGTTTATTCTGAACACACCCCTGCAGACAGGCTATCAGCTTAGCATGATTGGGATGTTTATGAGTCGTGATATGCGAAATCATGACACAGTGCCGAGATTGTAATCACTCTTTTGTTTCGACTTTCAATATTCAAAATGTTAATATTACTGTGAAGATACGTTTTGCTTTCTTTTTAAATCTGTACAATCCAGTGGAAAATTTTGTGTTGCATACATTGCATGTGCAACACACGGGAAATTTTTGCAACACACGGAATTTTCTTAAATTAACCAAACCTCAAAATCAAAATGAGGTATAATTTCTGAATTCTAATATTTCTTTTTCGGAGTACTTGAAGTGTGCAACACATAGGAAAAATTTAAGTTGCTGCCACTGGCTAATATCACTCAGAAATCTGTACACACCATAAAATCTGTACAAAAAACTGTGAACTACTTTTTTAACTTGAAAAATCTGTACGTGTGCGGACAAATCTGTACATCTGGCAACACTGATGCTGTAGAGCTCAAATGCGTGCACCAACTTTCATTCTGTTGCGATTAAATTGCAGCGTTTTTTGTGTTATTTATTTAAAGTGTATATATATTTTTTCAATGGAGCGGTATTCCTGTAAATGTTTGAAATAAGTCTAGTATTCCTGAAACACGTCACCAGGATTGTTATCTACCTACCAACTGACCCACAGTTTATTTTTTCCACTTGCTGATACAGCTGGACATTCAAAATGTTTTCGCTAGCAATTTCGTTAGAGAGACTTCTGAATCATATCTAAGCTATTCCATTGTTAAAGGGTTCAACTATAGTGGAAAATTTACTGATAAGCTCAGTGTGAAGACAACAGTAAATACCCACAAATCCTTCAGATACCATAGTAAATGGCACAAAAGTTATGAACATTATCACTGAAACAAGCGATAGGTACTGGAGAGATACTACTAAAACTGCAATGAGCAATAGTTAAATCATCACATTAGATTTATAGAATGCCCAACACTCTACTCTGCTTTTTCAAACAATAAGAAGAAATATTTTGAATATAGTTCCATTCCAAACAACAACAATTAAGGGTATGTAAGAAGTGGGTGCATATGAAGAAATTTTATCAACAAATATATATATATATATCGTACTGATTGCTATCCATTTCCACAGCTGCTGGATGGTTAACACGTTGTTTTTCCAACTTCACTCTTGTTATGATTCGTCTGAGTTAAAATTCAGGTTGACTCCACGTGGTCCGCGAAACACTATGCCACCCAGTAGAGTACATTATTGTCTGTCTTAAGGCATATTTTGGGTGTCTATGGTCACTTCTGATAATTTTTTGCGATCATGCTTCTGATTCCTCTTCTGTCTCTTTTCCTTCTCAGTTGTGATCTTCTACCTTCTCCTCACACCCATAAAATTTACTATCGATAGTATGGTAGCCAGAGCACAATTTTTTGGTGTTTTGACAAAATTTTTTCAAGCAAAAACCTAATTAGTGATTATTTTTTAGTTTATGTGAGGTAATGAAAAAATTTCGCAGAGGTTTTGACTCCAAAACCCCCATCCATTCTTACGCCACTGATTATCGATGTATGTAGTATATTTATATTTTTGGCCGTGAAACATTTTATTGACTTTTATACTCGTATTACCCTCGAATAAAAAAAAGGACATGACTACAGCAACCTTTACACATACTATGCTAAGTGAACTTAGCTGCGACCTTTAAATATAATAAAGTACTGGACCAATAAAGCTCCATAAGACCAATGTAATTTTTAATGACAAGACATGCCGGCGAAAAAGTGGGCAACCCTTGCGTACCTTCTGCGTATTTCCGACCTTTTTTTTTTTTGAATTCGCTAATTTAGAATACATCTGATAAATACATCCCTTAAATTCACAAGGATAGCGTACATAAACGCTAATCAAAGTATGTAAAAAGGTAGGCTCTGGTTGGCTATTTAGCGCTACCATGTCTAACCAGAAATCATCTTTTTTTATTGGTCCCGCACTACATTACAGTCAAAGGTAGCGATTAAAAGGCCTCATGAAAGTTTTTTTCGTGCCATTCGGCATACTCTCTCCGAATGTTTCTTTTTCCACGGCTGTTTGAGTGTTGGCATTACTCGATTACAAAACGTGCACATTATCATCCGCTCTGTGAAAATTTCCAAGTTACGTATAGCCTTTTCTTTTTTCCGCTTCTTATTACAGCGATCTCGCCGAGGAAATGAAGTCAACATTACACTTTTTTTTTTTTTGCTTTCTTCCACCTTTTAATTCCGTCGAATTTGGTACATTGAATGCGCGAAATCAGCGTCGATCGTGGAACGTATTATTGTGTAATCCTCGACGGCAAAGAGAGAGTTCGTGAAAGCAATGTCAATGCCCCAGATTAGCAACAACACGATCACGGCCAATAACCTTGCCTCCTTTCTTTTCAACTTCTGCATTTCATCAAACGCAAGCTATCTTTCCTTTCACTAAACGTAAAATTTCGGCCACGACCGCAGAAGAGATTCTTGTTCGTTTCTTCTTCTTCTTCTTCTTCTTTTTTTTTTTCTACCTTCTTCCTCTCTTATAATGTATTTCCAAAATAGCACTCGACGTCATAGAGTTTTCGGTTTGTTCGTTTGTTGTTTTTTTTTTTTCACCTTCTAGAAGTTTGAAATCATCGATAAAAGAGATTAAAACATTGATAAAATTCGAACGTTTGATGGTAATATGGCGATTGTGGTGGTGGAGAAAAGCAACTTGTTAGGCTGCAATTTGGGAAAGAGGAAGGTGGTCGTGTGAACCAGCTAATAAAGTCTTCTGGGTAGGACGTATACATTTGCGACTACTTTGGGACATCGAATTAGGAATGAGTTCGTACGTATGTAGGTCAGCCGGTGGTGACAAGTAAAACGACATCTGATGTCTGTTTGGTTGGTCAGATAAGATTTGAACTTTATACATACCTAGTTATAATTTTTAATGTAAATCGAAAATATATTCGAACTGGGTTAGGTTTACATACGAGATCGTTTATACACGTATAGAAGGGCTTCTTCATTTCTGATTTCCAGATTCGTTTTATGAAATAAATTTTCAACAATCAACGTAAAACAATTGAAAAGAAACTTCGCGAAGTATTAGGATGAGGATAATCGACAAATGCCTGGTCGAAGCAATGTTTTCTTCGGAAACACACGCAGGCTGAGTAAACGAAAACTGCCTTCGTGTTAAGAAAAATTCCAAATTTAGCCAATTTTTTCACAAAAAATTACGAACTATCCAAAAATGTCGTCAATTAGCACGATTTTGCCAACTGCGTTACGATTTTGTCAACGAAAAGTAATCCGGAGTGGGACACTTCCTACACCCCCGCTCAAAAAATCCGTATTCATATTACTTAGAAATCGTTAAAAAAATCGTTTGTCGATCTATATCACCGGTGATTAGCCTAAACAACAACTCAGAGCTAAGGAGAATTGGGTGGAAAATGAGTATATAATGGAATTGATTAGCATATAAATAACAACTTATAGCTGAGGAGAATTAGGTGGAAAATGAGCATATAAAGGAATAAATTTTGGTAAAAGGTTTTATTTCTGAAATGTGGTAGGAGTGTATATCTAAGTATGTATATCGTGGCTTGACCACGAGCCGGTGCAGGTACTGGGGTTGATGGAGTGATGCCACCCACAGTTGTCTTCTGGTTGAGCTACGGTTGACACATTCTTTTATTAGTCCCTCGGACTTCAAACCGCTATTTATAAATAACTGCTCTATGCCACTATAGTATGTGGTAAAAAGTTCCTAGCCTAACACTGCTATAAATCAGACATGTTTTGACGTCGTTGCGTTGTTATTAGTGGGAACTGGGTCCAAACCTTTGACTATATATATATAATGGAGGGCTGATTCGTATAACATTTTTATAGGTAGTTACTAATAAACAAAGATAGCATTTTCGGGAAATGAAATTACTTCATTTTGCATGTCACTATATCTATATATTATACGAATATTATATGGATATAAATCTTATAGTAATTTCATTCCCGGTAACACTCTTTCGTTAAAGAACAGAATTAGGAGAATCAGCCCTCCATTACATGAATATACTCAAAGGTCCAAACAGACAATTTGACCTATATATTTTGAACTGTAAAAAAAGTTAAAAAACATTTTTAAACGCTAAGAATTATGCAGAAATTACAGGAATTGTTGTACAGATAGCCTGTGATACTCTGAAGAGTAAGATTTACTTTCTTCCTCATTGTTCTTTAAAAATTTGCCAATTATTTCTATTTTTTGTAACCATATGGGAATTTACGTAGATTTGTGTTGACAATATAAGTTTGTTTGGACCTAAAATTGTCTATCTATAATTATTCATATTCATACATTTCAAAGAAGTTGAGACATGACACATAACTGATCTGTTGCTTCTTCCACAGGGAGGTTGACGAAAATTTTTGACTGTTTTTAGCTTTTTTAATTTTTCTTATAACCTGGTACAATTACGAGAGAAATAGTTCTGTAAAAAAAAATATTTTCTACAAAATTTTCTGAAAAACATCTCCAAACAAAATTTACCTCAGTGACACAGTTGAGGCAATTCAGCCTCACAAAAGTTGTGCATGTTCTATTAGCATTTTAACCAAAAAAATGAAATTTGAAACAACGAATAGTTTGTAACAGATCATACTAAACTTTTCGTGGGTCTGTGGCACCTTAACTACGACACTGAGACAGATTTTGGTAAGGTATTTTTTTTTTGTAGAAAATTTCATAAAAAATTTTTTTACTGAAATATTTTTCTCGTAACTCCACCCGGTTTCTAGAAAAATAAAATAATAAAAATAGTCACACATTATGTCCTTCTGTGGATGAACGGGCTCTTCACCAGACGCAGAGAAATGTGGCCAACACATTCCAGCAATAAAACCTTTTATACAAATTGATTACTTTATAAACACAGAATATTGAGAAATACTTAATTAGTTGATGACTGATTCGATGAGGTCCATAATAAAATATCACACTTAAAATTTAGAAAAGTGGCAATTTTATAGTGAAATAATTGTCTTTTTTTCGGTTTTTGTTAATAATTGTCGAGAAAAGACGGGAAATTCTAGAAATAAATCGTACAGTTATTTCAAGTACGGCTAACAATTTTGCATTTACTATCTTCAAATCTCTCTCATCCTCAAAAACTGTTATTAAATAATATTTATTTAAACCTGATTCACATTTGGCTAGTTTTTATGCTACTAACCAGCTTTTTGGGGTATCATTCTGTTTACAGTTGAATTCAATACACCGTTTCAACTATTTAAAATCAACTTAAACCTGGCAGCTTGCCAAATGAGATTTTAATGAGATTCTAATGAGATTCTTTTAAGAATATCCGCTCAATTAAAGCTGACATTAAATGACTATAATGGCATAGTGACTAAAATTGTTAACAAAATAGTGCCCCAAGTAGTTGAGTAGTAGCTAGAAATCTATCCAAGTGCGAATCAGGATTTACATTATCACCATGATGGTTCATGTCCATTGCTGGAGACATCATGTATACGTACAAGTTGTAGTGGAGGAGTTTACTAATTGTTGGTTTAACGTCACAAGGACGAATAAAATATGTACGTTGTCACACACCTTAGCTCGCGCCTGGTTGTTAGACAACTGTTAGCGTCGCCTCAGCCCAGTATCTACAGTCATGTCGAGTCCTCTGCGCATCGCTAGTGCGCACAGGACTCGTGGCCGTAGCCATGACACTGGGGGCGGTGTTCCTGGGTGGCCTTCGGTGGCCACCTTCGATGATTCCCCTGAAATCTAGAATAAAGATTAGACATACATGTTGATATATGAAATGTTATTTTATTATATAAACAATAAAGATAACAAATATAATATTCAAACATGAAAAAATAGGTATTTACAGAGAAACTTAAAATAAAAATAGGAACAAAAAATTTTTATTTCGTCTTCTGATGTTACGACGTAACGAAGTGACATGAACGAAACTTTCTACAAAAGTTCATTTCAATCGCCAGATGCTGCAGTTGAGAGGATGGGACGAGTTAATGGCCGTAGATCACAGATTCTGTAAAGGAATATTTGGGAGTTAGCGAGTCGTGTAAACATCAACGATGCTAAGTTAAGTAGTGCACTCTGCCACCTATTACCCGTAACCTTTTATAAAGCACATGACAGTAATAGTGGGTGCCAAAAAATCGTAGTTATATCGTTTTTAGGAGTATAATGTCCAATTATGGCGTACCCTAAAGTCAGTAATTTGGTTTGTCAGACCAGTCTATTTTTGTCATAATCAGGGGGTCTATCAGAGGTACGATACTACGTATCGAGTTTATCTACATCTCTGTCATCTAACTCCAATGGAGCCAAGAACTTGAGAGGTCTTGTAGATGTTTGCTTGCTTGAGAATTCTATTTTTGCATGACGGAATTGTCCGTCACGAGATTTCTCTAAATCAATGATTTTCGCAAGTTTGTAAACGCCAGGTTTGGATGTGTGGTCCAAAACGTGTACTATGGGCAGAATCAAAATGTTACTAAATTGTTATTGGTCATAGGATTGTTAGGATTTTTAATCCATAGGAAACGTGTGACATCTCTGTCATCTGGGTGAAATCCGATTTGATGAAACGCTTTTTTGATATCAACGATTATTGCGTAAAGGTTCTTACGAAAACTTACAAGCATTGCTATTAGATCGGCTAATAGTACTTTTCCTTTATGAATGCAGTCATTTAAGGATAAGTTCGATTTTTTGGTTTTGGCCGATCCATCAAAAACTACTCTGAGCGGAGTGCTTTTTGTTGGATCGTAGATACCCTTGTGTGGTAAGTAGTGTACCACTTCTGCGGGTCTATCGTTCTCGATAGGTTCAATCCTTTCTAAATCAATTAGTGAAGTAAAATACTGATCGTATCTTATGAAAAATTCTGGATTTTTCTGCAATTTGGGCAATTGCCTTTCTAATCGTTTAAAGGTTAACTGTCTATTGTTGACTAATGGTGAGGGGCTATACTTGTATAACCACCTGATTTGGTATCTGTTATTCACTAATTATATTTTTATAAAATAAGTGTAATGCTTCAGTTTCAGCATCATCCTCAACTAAGTTCTTTGTTTCGATACCTAAGGTATCCAGTTTCCAGAAGTTTTCCATACTTTCTGGAGATGTAAAGAATGATGGTTCGAATGCGTCACATTCGGTTGTTTTTCCTAAGAATCCTCCTAACATGTTTCCGAAATCAGTTTTGATTAGGGTTATGGTTGGTGACAAATGTTTAATGTGCTTTATAAATGACCACATGTAATTATTACCAACTAGTAAATGTATCGTAGATTCTCAGTCCAAGCCTGAAAAGTCAATATTGGAATATCGTGGGTAACGGCTTTTGAATTCATCAAAATCAAATTTAGAAAGGTTGTTCGCGATGTGTGGTACCATATTGGCTTCCATTTGAACCTTAGCTCCATCACCTTTGAATAGTTCAAATTTTACAATTTGGGTGCGAATTTGTTTTGACATTTGTCCAGCTAGGCCACAAAATTTGATTGTTTCAGCAAACTCAGAAAAATTTTCTCTGAGATTCATAGGGATATGTGTAAAACATGTAGCTATGTTTGCTTCCACAATCAAAAAAGCCATTAATTCTCACTGGTTCTTGTGCATTTGGAGCGAGAATGTACGATGAAAACGTTAAGAAATGAGCGTCAGTATCTTTAGTACTAAAAAACACTGGTACTCCGGATGTGGAACTCAGGTTCTCATCCTCTTGGCGTTGCTGCGCAACGAGACTATTGATGTCTTCTTCTGAAGCTGCAGTCGTCTGTAATGTTACAGTTTGTTTAGGGTCGAGAACAGGTAATTTTTGTTGCTGTTAATCAGTTTACCTGGCAGTAGGTACTGCTTACAGTCCTTCAGAATTTCCACCCATGCTGCTACTTTGCTTTCTGTGATCGGATATTCGATCACATGACACAAGTTGGAGTGGTGCTCGGTACTGCCGCATTGGAACCAACGGCAGTTTGCAGGTGGCAGCGCCTTACAGTACTGCGTACTGGTGTGCGATTACGTAGAGCGCGTACACAATCTGTATCGTTCGTAGTGCGCACGACGAGATTCCGACGTACTCTTTTTTCTGCACAGGTGAGCATGGTGCTCACCTTTGCAGAAAATACAAGGTGTGTTTGGTTTTATCTGCATGCGGACTGTCGATGCTTGGATGCGTTGTCCAGATGGTAGTTGGATCCATACGATCCCAGCTTCATCTGTATTAGATAAGTTTTCGTTAGTATCCCTATTTTTTATGCGATTCGAACGTTGGGCTGGTCATTTACGAGGATTGGATTTGTTCTGTCCTCTTTCGTTCGATTTCTTTTCTGTAGAAATAATTGGGAAATTTCTCCTGCCTTTAGGTTGAGAGGGATTTCTATTTTGCAGGGGTGGATTAGGTTTATCGACCTTTTTTGGTACAGAGGTACAGATAGGCTCCGATAATTCCCTAATTTTAATAAACGATCTAACCGCTTCGAACAAATGTTTAACATTGCGTTTGCTACTTTTTAAAGTGTTTTGGTAAGAGCGAGGGGGAATTTTTTGATCACTATATTGAATAATTGTTCCTCATCGATTACTTTTGCAAGTAAACGATGATTAATTTTCTCTACCAAAAATTTCGGTAAGGCCCCTTGCAGTAGGTTAATTTTTTGTGGGATGGCGATATCATTTTGTTTATTAACGTAGTTATTGAATCCGTTAATAAATACAGGATAGCCTAGAATGTCCCCATCCCACTTTTCTAAATAAAATTTAGAAGGTTTGAGGTTTGCAAACCCAGCGTCAACTTGATCTTTTGGATCGTGTTCCCAACATTTTGAAATATAATTTTCGGATGAGGATTTATCGATGGTGTTCTAATCCATCGCTACTGCTAGGGGTGTGTTATTTTCTACCAAGTTTTGCGGTAGCTCACGACACAACGTGTCGGGTGTTTGGGATTGAATTTGAGATAAGGAGGGTTGGTGGGAACATAGCCTTTTTGGGCTTGGTTCCCACTCATTCATTTTGGGAAGTGTTACATTTTCAGTTGAAACTGAATTTTCATTACCAGTAACCGTTCCAGGTTGACCTTGTTCACCCCTTGCTGGGGTCCGTTGTTCCAGAACCGGTGGTGATGGTGGATAAATTCCGCCTCCTGGACACCAAGATCCTCGTGGACTAGGGCAGAGAGCTCACAGACTTTTTTCTGTGAGGTGATCCACCTTGCAGGCGTTGGCCTCCTTGCGTAGAGCATCCCCCAACACTCTGGCTAGTTCTAGAGCCCTGGCATCCCAATGTGCCTGTTCCTCCGAATGACGCCGCTCGTCAACGTTTTCGCGTACCTCTGGTACCAGTGCCGGTTCCTCCATGTGATGCTGCTGTACTTTTGTTTTTATTGCAGCTTGCTGGACCAGCATCTTTCTTTTTATCTGGCGGGCCCCACGCAAGATTTCCCTTGTGAGGCATCTTGGAATGTAATCGAGGTCCTTAATTGTGGCCTCAATTGCTGCATCCTCATTTGCCAGTTCGTTGATTTCGTACACACGTACGTTGGGTCCCTCTATTTTTCTCTTGAGGTATTGAGCGTACTCTTCCACATCTTCCAATATGGCGAGGAATTGCTGTCGCTCGTCCTTGCTGTCTGTTGTTTTGGAAGTTGCGTACGTGGATGCGCGGCTATGTGGTTGTACATCCATTTGGATGGGTTGGACAGTGCGTCCCAGTGACGGTTGCATGCTCGGTAGTATTGCCGCTGCCCTTTGCAGCTCCTCTTCCTCTTCTATTTCTTGTGCCCATCCAGGTTGTGGGGCCAGGGTTGTATCTTGCTAGCGGGATGTCAATGCCTCGGTTGCCTCCTCCTCTTCCATCAACAATGTTTCTGGGTTGAGGAGGACATCAATTTTGTCGCCTTGCGACGTGTTGGTAGTATTTTGTGGATTCATGTTCTAAGAACAGGATTAAGGGAAAATTGAAAAAAAAAAAAATTATTTATCTTTTTTCGTTATAGGTATTATGCTTGTTTGAAAAAGGGGAGGTAAAATCGAATAATAAACAATTTTTGTGTTAGTGCTATTAACCTACATTCGAACGAGGGTCAATGCCACAATTGTTTATTAGTACTACGGTGGTTCGTTTTCGTAACGCTCGCCGTATTATTGCCTAGAGAAAGGACGTAACCAGTGTTACTAATTTTACCATGTATTATGCGTTTGATAGATAAGAGAAATCGTAAATTGCTTTTTACTCAATTTTATCGATTTTAGAAAATCATTTTTTCAAAATTTTTCAGTCTTTTAGATAAATAAAAATTCGGGCGTGACCAGTAGGCGAAAAGATCTTTTCGATTTTTACTGAAATGGTAAAAGATATTATTTTCAAGTCTTATCAGGACGTGAAAAAATCGGGCATGACCTGTGGGTGAAAAGGTCATTTTTGATTTTTGCGAAAAGAGAAATAATTTTCGAATATAATTTTTTCTAACTCTTTAGAAAGAGACAAAAAATTGGGCATGACCTGTGGACGAAAACAACTTTCTTGATTTTCGAGAAACAAATAATGTTTTTCAAATTCAGTTTGGTTTCCAGGGTCTTGCCCAAAAAAAATTTTGGCGTGACCTTGGGGCAACAAACTGATTTTGATTCGTAACTATATTACTCACAAATGACTAACTTTTGCACTAAGATCGATATGCGATCTTAGGCTATTAAAATTGGCGGACTGGCTATTGAAGTTATAATAAATTATAATAATATACAATAGAGACAAATAAATTGTAGTCCATATTTCTAAAATTTAGTCTCGTAACAATCAGTTATGAATGCATATTTCAAATATGGCGACACTTTAGAAAATTTGCTAAAGGTTATAATGAGGCGTTAGTGTACTTACGGTTTTCCTTTGAATAAATGACGGTACCTTCCGGAAACTTCGCCACTACACTCCGGGGGGAATGAATAAGTAAAACGCGTAAATAATTACGGAAAAACGTTTTAATAATTAATAAAAACGTGGTATTGCACAATCAATTACTGGAGCGCACAGTAATCTCGATCACTTTTTGACAATGAGTGAAGATGATCGTGTATTTTTTCGTACATCAGGGGTACGTCCTGTTGAACACGTTGTTGTTGCTGCTGTTGCAGCGCAATGCACAAATTATGTTTGTGTGTGTAATTGCGTAAAGGATTACGATCCTTTTTTGCGTATGTGTGTGTGTTCACACAAAAAACTCATACAATGTTCAATCGTCCATCAGCTGGTGAAAGCCGATTGGATGAACCAAGTCTTTTGTTTTCTTCACGATCGTCGTATTTCTGAAGAATTTCGATCGAATTATATGCCGTTTGTGTTTTTACTAAGGATTGTTTTTACAAACGTATAAGTGCAAGAGAGACAAGGATATTTTTAGATTTTTTTTTCTATCTCTCTCGTATTGCTCTGTTTTGAAGGACAGAGACACGGATGCGCTAACATTTATCGATGTTTCTGTATTTTATACAGCCTAAATATTTTTAGGACGAATTTAGGAATTAGTGTTTTTTATTTATTAAAATAATGTACGTAATAAATGGCGCTGGGGGCGCGGAAAAATAATTGTAAGTTATTTTTCTGTCAGCTGTTTAGTAGCGGTGATTACAAGAGTCATTTCTAGGCTAATTGACAATTAGGAAATGTATTACTATACAGGGTATAGGGAATTATTATTGAGTTTCAGTCTCTAATAAGTTGAATTGTTTAGGTCTGAGTATAACTGTCAGGCTAATTTTTATTGAGACTGCTAATTACGTAAGGCGTACGGATGAGAGTTATTTCAGAGTGGAAGCGATTATTATTTCAGTTCAGGTCGAACTGTGTGTTGGGCCACAAGAAATTAATATTTCCGTTTTTCTCAGTTGGATACAAAATTAATATTCGATTTCCAAAATTAGATTTCGATGTTCGAAATGACATTTCAAATTTCCGAAATTAAATTTTGATTTTCAAAATTAAATTTTGATTTTGCAAAATCAAATTTCGATGAAAACGAATTATTAAATTCGAGGTCCAGTGAAAAACACTGTGCTCCTGCTACCATGTAGTGGAGGAGTTTACTAATTGTTGGTTTAACGTCACAAGGACGAATAAAATATGTACGTTGTCACACACCTTAGCTCGCGCCTGGTTGTTAGACAACTGTTAGCGTCGCCTCAGCCCAGTATCTCCAGTCATGTTGAGTCCTCTGCGCATCGCTAGTGCACACAGGACTCGTGGGTGTAGCCATGACACAAGTATCAAATATAAAGTAGACATAGACTAAATATTATTGATGTAAAATCTTTGTATGCTTATTTCATTGGTTATCATTAGGCCTACGTTCATTTTCAGTATTACAATAATACGAAAATAATACAGATTATTATAAGGGAAAAAATACCCCTCTTTACCATCCCATATCTCCGCCCCTGCGGTAGTTATGAGAAAAATATTGTATGGTATAATATTGTATTCCAAATTTTATTTGCTTCTTTTTTATAATCAGGTATTTTTATGAAATGGGTATCGTAGTAGTGCAAACAGAATTTTTGACTTTTTTTGGAGGGGGTAGGGAGGCTGAGTGAATTATACGTAAAAAATTTATGAGCCATTAAAATAGATTTTAGAAGTTATTTATGGCGCAGCTTAAGACCTTACACATGTATTACACTAAACATTGTATTAGGTATTAGGAAGTTGGGGCCAGGGGCCTTTAGCTCCACTAGCTCCTGCCGTGGTGGGCTGCTGCTTTCTCACGTTTTTACTAAAGAAAATTTAAAAAATGTACATTTACATACGGATTTCAGCTAATTGTGCCAAAATTTTCCTGAGGTCATGAAATGAAAAAAGGATCTATTCCTACCTCTGAGTATTAATACCAGATAAATTTTAATATGTGGATTTTCTTTCAAAATCTACATAAAAGACAATAGTGCTCATGGATTTGACAAAATAATAGGAGAGTGGAGCATATTTTTCACTCATTCGGGAATTTTTTTTCGCTGTATTTCAGTCGTGAAACCGTTTCTACTGATTAATTAATTTCCAAATCTTCATTTTAATGGACTAAACAAATTTTTTCAGAAAAACAGCCAGAAGGTGAAACCAAATTTCTTTTATGTTGATGTTATGGCTGATAGAATGGGTTGCCACAATGAAAGCCATGAAACAAAGTCCTCGAACAGCTGAAATTTAAATTTGCTTGTGATGTTAAATTTTGCTATAATAAATTAGCAAATGTTTCTCAACTCTTGAAAAATCAGTCGTTTGTCATAATATACACCTACCTTCCAACCTTGCCAATAACAATTTCAGTATAAAATTGTGCCACTATATGGGACGAAAAATTGTTTATTATTGTTTGTTTCCAAAAACGGCTTGATAAGGTCAAAATAAAATTAACGCAAAAATACTAGGCATTTAACAGAATTTTATAGATAGCCTATGAATAAAATGAGACGTTTATTTGGCACTGAAAACATCAGAAGTTCTTAGACGAACTTTATCGTCACCATTTTTAGGTCATTTTGTTTGAGTTTACGAGTTTATTCGATGACCTTTCTCGGTAATGATGATTTTTTCGGTTTTTATTTTTTATTTTATTTATTCAGTATTTCCTCGTAACGAAGGAATTATGCGCGACCGATTTATCTTTAGCGAAGGTTATAGCTCGTGATATTCGTATAAATATACTGTTTATTTTATTATAAAGTATTTTATTTTTTTAATGTAAATTTGAGTGCAAATCAAACTTGTGCGTTGGATATTATGGTGAATACTATTACAGAGTAAGAGAAAAAAACACTTCACATTGGCGACATAGGTATATATGGCGGAAATAAGAAGACCCACTCGAAATGATTTGATAATACTACGTTGCGTACCTAGTATTTTTTTTTATTTTTTTTTAAGCCAATTCAATTGTGTATCGAGTAATTTTATTTAGACTTCCTGAAACTGAAAGTTTCGCAAAAATAGCTCATCGTTCGCAACCTTGTAACATAATTACCTGAACGCTATCGTAATATATTATCTTTTTTTTTTTTTTTCAATATTATTGCTTTTTACAGTATTTATGTACAGATATATGTATGTATATGATGATGATAAGTGCTAGTACTGCACATAAAACTTCAGCGAATAGGTAGACTACTTATAATGTGTCAGTTGTGTAAAAAATATTTTTAATAAACTACATATAGAGCCTTAAAAAGGGCGACAGGATTCGACTTAATGGTATTTTATTGTAATGATTGGTGTCAGGTTCATTAAATCTAAATACTTTCTGAATTTTATGCGAAAATCTTATTTTCTTAACTTCTCAAATCCAACATGATTTCAATTTTGTATCCCGAACAAATAGAATTTATTTTCTTAATGCGCAGATAAAGGGGGTCCCAAGGGTATGAATGTTGTGGCTCCGCCCACAGAGTCCCATGTATAGCTTATGCCCTGGAGTCTTCACTGTGCACTTAATAGGGTAATGTGGGGATACCGGTGTTGAGGCAACGCAGTTGTGAGTTACGAGACATACAAGAACAGTCGTGTGACTCCAGCCAACTTTATATGGTCCCTTGGACCTTAAACCACTAATTATAAGCTTCTACCCACTACATGGTAGTAGGAACAATAATGATCTTGTAGTTTGGAATTAATAATTCTCAGAATTACATAAATTCTCATGCATAAACCACTTCCACTATTAGAACTCTCAAATAAAAATAAATTGTATTTTTGAGGACTAAAAATCCTACTCTCGACTATCACTTTTACAATGTTAAATAGTTTATCGAATTGACACTTCGTATTATTTTATTCCTATCTCAAAAACAGAAAATAATTTAATAAAGATAAATAATCTTCTTTAAAAAAAATAGAACTAATAATTCTTCACATAATGGCAAAAATAAAATTTCCGTCGCTCTTAGCACCAAGGATAATAACCTACAGAATTCATCATTCTACTCTACATAAGTATTCATCTTCCATCTTTACTGCAAAGTGAAGATCACACAAAAATATGTTCTTATATTTATTACATCATTGTAAGCCAACTCTATAACATTACCCAATCCCATTTAATTCGCTACAGCAGTTTTTGAAAAATTTTTTCTTATTAAAATTAAAAAAAAAAAATTTTTCTCAATCAAAATGAACTTTTCGAAGCTAGTTTATGTATTTGGTAAAATTGAATATTTGGTATTCAGAAATCTACATTTGAAAAAAAAAAGTCAAAATTATTTAAAAGCATATTTTCTCCACCCTAAAATTTTGTATTTGTACCTTTTTTCTCTTACCCTTCAAAAATCTTGGACAGTAATTATTGCGTTGCATAGTGGTTAGGTAATGGATTTTAAACTACGAATATATTCTTATAATTATTAATCTAAAATTATCAATGGTCTCATCAGAGATCAAAAATGTGAGTGTCTCCGTTCAGTAAGGTCTATTCGTAATTTATTCTTTCTTATATGGTCCATAAATACACTACTCATAACATCCCGACTAAGCCCCTACCCTCATTGATGTCAAATAATCTCCAATTACTGGGTTTATTATATTGAATCTATGCCAAAATCCATTAAAAAAAAGTAAAACTTTCCAATAATATTTTTAATTTCGTTAAATAGTTCATTTTTCTTTCATTTTGTTTTATACGTAGAACCCTTTCCTTTCACTGTAACCTAAAATGTTGGCTCAAGGGTTATTGGTGCAGTTTTTATGATATTTTAAGTGACTCTCGAATAAACTCGAGAATGATTTTTATTTTATCCAAATGAAATTACAGCATCAGAGTCCAACATATCCGAAAAGATACTTTTTAACTTGAAGTATAGGTATATAAGCGTTCTAAAATTGTGATGAGTTTGAAAATTTAGTCCTGTTCCTGGGCAGCCACTATCATTTCGTGTTGTCTTTTTATTGTTTTCGAACTTTCGTATTAGTATAATTTAATCGATAAGTTCGAATTCTGAGATCGATCTCTTCCCGCATTAATCCTTCAACGAAATACGGATACAACCTATAAGTGTTTACTATTGAATTGTTTCGCAATATTTTGAAGAACCATCGCGTTATTTTTTTTGTTTGAGTGGACTATTATTTTGACGAAGGAATGAGCATACATATAACCTCGGTTTAGTCGTTACATTTTTTTCATAGTTACATATTGTACTATCTACCTTTTATGTTAAAAAGTAGGCAATTGGAATTTTCGTAATAAACTCCTCAAACAATACGTATGCATATTATTATGAGTATCCACAAATTGATAATTCGTTCTGATAATATGGTTCATGTTAAAGTTTTCAAGAAAAACAGGTACCTAGTATTAGAGTAAAATAAACTGTATCTACGGGTGATAATGAAGTGCGTAAACAAAATACTGAGAAGGTGGTTGGGAAGTGAATATCTACCCAAATTGTTTTTACTTGGTACCTAAACTTTTTTCAAGTTTTATTTCGAATACTTAGCCATTTTACCCAGCATCTGGAGCATAATATATTAGATGTTTAGGTAGGAGAAGCGGATATAGTCAGAATTCGTTGGCCAGTATTTCATCAGCATAAATTTTGCAATTATATGCTGAGGCAACGACCTAACCAAACTATATACGCCGCCATTTTGGCGCAAGAATGTAACGATGACCGATCTCTTACTCACAAAACCTTTCGATTGCAACGGTAGGCACCTAACCACTACGCCGCGCACTCACGTAGACCCTAACCTAAAATTCGTAACCCCTCTTCATCCCTCCTTGAAAAAATAAATACCGGAAAAAATTTAAAAAAAAAAACCAGCGGATCAAGCCAAGCTAGAAAATGTATGTTTTCTTAACCAAAAAAATTTCAATGAAATAGTAAATAAAAAACTATAGCGCAGCAAGCCTGGCTAGAAAAAGTAGGTTTCGAGAGAAAGAATTACGAATTTTTCCCAAAGAATAGAAAGACAACTTTATATAGGACATCACAAACTGAACTTTACAACAAAATAAATTTGAACAATGTCAGTTTTAATCACATTGAAACTCTCCAACGTAATCAAAATGAACTGTGGCCCAGCTGATTAGACTCAAAGACAACTTATAACTTGGGAACAAATTATTCAATTGAAACCAAAATTGGAAGTGCTTGCCCTTGTGTCAAATGTGCTGTTTGTATCGAATTTCGTGTCTATTGAATAAGAATTGCAAGTTTTAGTAAGTCAACATCGAAAATTTGCCCCTCCAACAGCCCCAAGGCATGAATCATAAAACTAATCGCAACCAAATTTGAAAGGATATTAAAATAAGTTTAAATCAATGGTTTTATCAAGTTTCGTGACTATTGCTTCGAAATTACGTTTTTTAGAGACATAAAACTGCCAAAACTACAACATAATCGCCCATCTCTGACGTACCGTACAATCAATTTTCTTTAAATTCGAGTGATCTAATCCTCGACTTAATGCAAATGTTTGGTCCAAATTTCGTTATCATCGTACAAAAATTACGCCCTGTATCGTGTTAATAAAAATTGGACATATATACATAATATATAAATACATATGAATTTTCAAAAATGGTGCCAAAATGTTCCTTTGATCATGAAACGAAAAATGTACTTACTCCCACCCCTGAGTCTTTGCATGAGCACGAAATTAATAAGTAGATTTTCGTAGAAACCTACTTAAAAATACAATAAAATTAACAGAATTCACCAAAATGATGAAGTTCTAAGTACATTGAAAATGATTATGTATTTTCTGGATTATTATATGAGTATAATGTCTAGCATAACAAATACGTAATTTAAAATCTTGAGAAATCAGATACTAAGAAGAAGAAATTAAATCCATGATTTTCCTTCAAAAATTTTCCACAAAATAATACAGTTCTTGAATTATGATAAAATTTTTCCAGATTTTTAATAATAATTGTTTGCCAAACTTTTCAAAATAAAATAGCCAATATGGAAAAAAAAAAAAAGGAAAAAAAAATACGATAAAATTTCTGCTTTGTTTTGGGCAATCAAACAATTCTGTACACTATCACACATTTTTCTATACATCTATGTATTATAAATTAGAGTTTCTTTCGTTTGTCGCAACATCACGCTTCTCCCACCACTAAATTTTTACCTCGTATAAGTGCTTATTTTTTAATGGTTTCTGCCAAGTTTCATTTTGAAAGCTCAATTCTGAGAGCTGTAATTAAGTTCGAAAGTTTAAATTCAGAACCTGTTCTTTTCAAAGTTGTAGGTATCAATTCTACCCAATGGTCTTTGTGTTGTTTTTGTATACTTTCAATTTTCATTACTTTTTCTTTCTCGTGTTCTTCACTGATTTTTGTTTACTCTTTTATTTTTTTTAATGCTTAGCAACATGTCTTTAGATTTTGGAAAATTTTTACACTGTTTTAAGACGTACCTCAATACTGTGAAATGAAACATTGTGGGGACAATACTCGTATGAGGTTTTAGGGGCTCACACCCCTTGACAACAACTGCCCAAAGGCTGGCATATATTCGTCTCTATTATGTTAAACCATTTACACACATACATTTGTATGTTCATACCTGTACGTATGTACAGGTAAGATACATTATATGGGCTGTGATCAATTACCTGATAAGGATCTTGGTGATGTCATAGACCAGTAGCAAATGCACTATGTCGTTTCTTATCACCTTACTGAGGTAGGAAACAACGTATTCTATGACATAACATCATACAAATATGTACATATGTGTGTCTGTTTGCGTGTGCCAAATTCAGTATAAAAGCTCATGAAACACGCAAAGCTGTAGATTACCTTCTACATGTAAATATCTCTCACAACAATGTATTCCACACACATTTTTAATATTAAAAAATGAAATTAAGAGTATTTGCCAGAATGCTGGGTGAAAATTGCATTTAATGAAGTATCAAGGAAATTCATAATGAATTGCATCGTGAGGTTACAAAATACATGTGAAAATTATTAAATTATTTCTCCGCATGATTCCACTCAGCTTTTTTGTTTCATCTGGGATATTGAAGATTTTTTCAAATCACTTCTACACATGCACCTTGGAGCCAGTTGAAATCAAATTTTGTTGAATAGTAGAATATAATGAAATAAATATCTAATTTGGGTATCTGTTCAATGTTTGTACCTAATTTCGTGATCAGTGCTTGAAAATTATGAAATTTAGAACCACCTTAGCTCCAAAAATGTAACATAATAGGATATACTGAACGCATTATCCGACCAATGTGAACCAAAAACAATAGGGTTTATCACTGTCTAAATCCGAATAAGTGAACCAAATTTTATGACCATCGAATAAAAATTGCCACCTGTACCAAGTTTTAATAAAATGGATGTGTGTATATAATATAATATATTATATAAATATGAATTTCAGCTGATAGTGTTAAAAATTTCCTGCGGTCACGAGACGAAAAACAAACCTGCTCCCTATCCCGTGTCTCAATACCAGATTGATTTTAATATGTAGATTTTTTTCGAAAACCTACATAAAAACATTTTTAGTTTTTCATACGTTCGTGGTTGAATTGTCAGTAAACACATTCAAGTGCAGGTGATGATAGTGATGATAATAATTTATTTAAGACGCCACTTTCAGTCAAACTGCGTACAAACTGTCAACAAAATTAATCCAAAATGGCGTTTTTACATCATCACCATTGTCACCTGCACTTACCTCGAAGTATACAGAGCTTTACGCGGGGGGGTCTTGTGGGTCGTAAGACTTCTATTTTCTCAACTAAGTTGACCTCTAAAATAAATGTTTATAATTTCTCGATACGATCTTTTTCGGTTCGAATTGAGTTTCATTTCTATGCATACGTACATACCGCAGGTACACCTTACTTTTGATGATGTAAAATTAGTCGTTTTTATTTCAACCAGTTTGCCAGACAGACGTCATTGGAATCGATGAAATCGATAAAATGACACAGAAGAGGAGTGGAAAATTGAATTTGGAAAAAAAAAAAAAAATTGTTCAAATGAAAAATCTGTGACATTGGCCGGAAAAAGCCGAAAGCGTGACAAGATGGTCGGAATCGTAATACTTAAGCCATCGATCAAGCCACTAAAAAATGGCGATGGTTGATGATTTTTCATGTAGCAAAACTCACTCCGCACGAAACGATTGCCGTCGCCTTGACACAAGAAGAATTCTGGCGACCGAATTATTTACTTTTTTTTTTTTTCTTTTTCTCTTTTTCTCTCTCTTTTTTCGCTATTACGTGCTTGGAAAAATTATACCGCGTATTTTTCCATTCCAGTTTTATTTGCGAAAAATCATAGTTTGGTGCCCATCCTATAGGTGTACAAAGTAGGGTGACCATGTTGAAATATTGTTTTGCGAATGAGCGTACAGTTTTTAGAACTGCGCTTTAGGTATATTTTGCTGCACGTCCGTACGTCTAACTGTTTTCTAAAGACAACGCGAGTTCAATTAAGTAGAAGGTGATTAATGACAGACAGCATGCGTAGATTTAATCAATCATTAAACGGATCAAAAATGGCATAGACTACCACATGGTGATTTCGAGGAAAAATTTTACGAGTACCGTTTACGTGGTCTCTCGCCGTCTCTTCGTCCTCTCCCGATCTGTCTGTCTGTCTGTCCGTCTCAAGTATTGTTTCGGGCGGTACTATACGTGGTCTGTATTCGATACCGTATAAGTGAAATAATTCGAGTGCACTGTAAGCGTAAGCTGAGCCTTCAGGCGCTGTTCCTGTATTCCACGAAAAAAACTTTTATCAAAAAATCTCCAATCGGTTTTACTATTAAGTACGTACGTCCGTATTCCTGGATGGTTGCTGTAAGATCGAGTCTGAGATAAAGTCAAATTTCTTACAACACTTATAGGGCATTGCTTTTCGATACACTCGACAATGGCACGGGTTTGTGATTATTCCTCATTATTAATTTTCGAATGCAGCTATAGCTACGAAGAACCCAGTGGTCTCTGTAATTCATTTTTCATTATGAATGACGACAATTTTTTTTTTTTTTTTTACACAAATGAAAGTTTCCTTAATTTCGTCTTACTATTAACCCTTTTAAAAGTAGATCTATTTTTTAGAAAATTTCGTTTCAACCTACTTGCTTAAAAAAATTTTTTTTACTCATCACGTCAAAATCCTACCTGCTGTATCGAGCTTCCTGAATAATTTTCCCCCTGAAATTCTGCAAAAAGTATGCTGGATAATGATTGCGAAAGACTCCATAATCGGTTAGCCTAATAGTTACCTATTTGTGATACAAATGCAAAAAGTAGATGATTTTGATACGAGTGTCGATTTTGCAGCATGAGCCAAAGGTGAGTGCTGCAAATCGCATGAGTATCAATGACCCACTTTGCACGTGTGTTACATAATAATTTTTGCAACACCCCCCACTGGCCCCAAAAAAATTTCGACGAATATTTTTTTCTTTTTTCAGATCCGAATAATAATTAATAATTTAATTTTTATAAAACCAAAAAAATTTTTTTTTATTCGCAGTTTGCTTGATTTTAGAATGTTTTTGAAAAATATAATATTTAGTTTCAAGAGAGAAATAATATTATGGGTATGTGTGCAGACATATATAGCAAACCACACAATAGCAGAAGGTGGAGTGTCTTCTTCTCATATGTGTAGATGTGTGAGCTTAGCTCAGTGGTAAATTTGGCTATACAAATGACTGGCCTGCTAGGTGATTGACGAGTGTGTAATACACCCATTTGTTTTTGATCACCCATCGCCACAAATATAAACTGAAAATGTAACTAACCTATGCGAGATATTAATCAACTTGTGAGAGAAATTCATCAAAATGTGCGAGAAATTGAAAGTTACAAGTGTGCATGTGTGGAAGATAATTTTTTATTTCTTAGGGGTGTGTAAAAAAACATAATTTTGGGATGGGTGTTTTTTTGTAACATGCATATAAAATTCTACATTTTTGAGCCATGTAATGCGTAACACAAGTGGCCAGTTCCAGACTTCTTACTTTTCTCAATCTTTAATTACTTTTTTTCAACACCTGCTGATAAACGACGCTTTTATACGCACCTTAATGATGTATAAAGTAGGCAATTTTAAAACTATTTAGAGCCCTTTTTATTATACATCATTCTTTACATTATACATCATCTTGGGCGCATGCATCATTTTATACTCTGATCATACTTTCTCTACACATAGCCTTCATCGTCATTTTCTTTAATTATTTTATTTTATTTTTTGTAAGTTTTCCCACTATTGGGATTCAAACCTCTGACATCTATGATAGCAAGCCAGCATCATAACCACTACGCTACAAGGTTTAGTTGAAGATTTGGGGATAGTTTGAACTTATATGTTTCCCAACTGCAAAAATATTTATTTATCTCAATATTTAAAAAAATTTTTTAGGGTGAGGGAGAGTTGCAAAATATAGCGTGTAATACACACACCTGTATATAGTAGGTGTTCCATACTCGTGTGATTTATATCACTCACCTTTGGCTCATTCTGCAAAAATCACACTCTGATCAAAATCACCTACTTTATGCACTTGTATCACAAATAATTATTTTCGCACCGTGACTAATTGCACTTATTACTACAATTTTCATGGGTAACATAATTTTGTTTCTCAGTTCCAGAAATGAAGTTACCTAATAGGCTACAGTGCTGAAGGACTGGAGAAGGTTCATATACTTAGCCAAAAATCTCTTCAGGGCACACAACTAAATGACTGTCAGGTTGTATTTTTGGAATTTTTTATTTTTGATACATAACGAATTTCTTTGTGACTTTTTTATTTAAAAATAATAATGCAACTCACCTAACCTCTCCCGAAACGGATCTTCATTCATAAATTTATTTATTCCCAGTGTTTTTTCCTTCTTTTTTTCTTTTTTTGATCGGTCATCGACGCCCAGTAACAAGTAGGTATAGTCAAGTAGTAATAATAAACAATGACGTGGTTCATAGTCTAGTCATCTTTTCCTCAAATAAAATTTAGTCGAATTATTGTTTTGTTTTTCTCAACAGGAGGTACATATTTTCGAATTTTTTCGGGCTTCCTCAAGATTTGGAGTATTAGCCAAACCATTTTAGTTTCGACTCTGGATAATAGTTGCAGATGAAAGTCTTCAAATTTAACAACATTGCTCGAATGAAATGTAGTAGCGGGTCCAGAAATTCATTTTGGGCAGGAAATGAGAAAATTTTTGGGGAGTTGAGCTTTTCTTCTTTTTTTCTTCTTCATTTTTTTGAGAAATTGGGGGAAATTTCCCCGCCTCTGATAAAATAGTTAATAACGTGAATGCCTCGTAATTCACATTATGTTCAAACGTAGCGTATAGATATAGATAACCGACGATTATAGAACCCCTCCTCTTTTTATGTCTGATAATTAGGCCTACATGTACCTACTTCTTGTTTTATGAAGAACATGTCGTGTAATATCGATTCTAATTTTATTTCGTACCTTGTATAATCGTATAGGTAGGTATAATTGGGTACCTGTAGATTATACCAATTGTAAAATTTTAATTGAAAAAAAAAAATTTTTTTTAAGAATTCAAGAAAAATTGTTATTTTGGTTTATCTTGGCATGTTTTATGCCTTGTTTTTTTTTTTTGCACCAAACTTCGTTGAAATTTTTAATTCGAATTCAATTGAATTCATTATTTGTTCATTACAGAAACCTTGATAGAATACCTTGTACTTACTTACGTAAAAGTTCGAATATGGAAACGTTTCCCAGAACAGTAAAATTAAAACAAATTGACCCTGGTCAATTGACCATAAAATTTTAACACTTCAACGAATGTTGTATAAATTTGACCAACATCCTTACAAATTAAAACCTTCGCCTCACCAAAATACGTTTTCGAAATTTATTACTTAATAATTATTTACTTGCATGTACGCTTTATTTTTCTTACGTAATTTATTGAAATTGACTATTCAGCAAACATCTTTCAATTCTAATGATCCATAAAGCATGGACAAATTACATAGAAATGTTATTTTTAAATTTATAATAATTCAAGTGGTGTAACTAACTTCGTAGCTACCTATACCTGTATAATATTTTCATAAAATTTTTCTCATACAATTACACACATTATTTGTTTCATCGTACCACCATTGAAATGGCGGCGAAGAACAAACAATCGTAATCTATTTTAAAAGGTCAAATAGCTTTGACATAGATTTTATTTTTATTTTTTCATTAAAATAGCTCGAAATGATTACTATTTACATTCACAACGTTGCAAAAATAATTATTGTTCTACATATACGTACTTAAAAGAGGAAAATCTCTTAATTAGGTGTAATTTAAGTTGCATTAAAAAAAAAAAAAATCTTATAATAATTGTGTAATGAGGTAATAAATGTATAAATATCGTTGTTTGTTTCTGTTTTCTATGTTTCTTGTTTTGTTTTTGTTCTATTTTACGATTGAATCGTTGGAAATTTGAGGGTGACCGACCTTCGTTTATTTTTTCTTTTTACAGCCGTACAGTTAAAAAATTTTACTTTTTTTTCTTTTGATTATCTACCTATGTTAAAACAAATAGAAATAAGTTCCGTTTTATTTATTCGAACTATCACTATACTAGCCAAAATAAACCGCAACTATTTTTGTGTACGTTGCTGTGTTGTTTTTGGAGTAGGTAATGCGTGGAAGCATTTTTAGAACATGAGTTTTTTTTTTATAATCTCTTTACAAATAATGACACGCGTTGAGAGCAAAGAAGGAAAAAAATGTCTGCGCAATGATGTCAACGTACGAGGTTGAAAATTATTGTCGTTGTATTTAAGTTGTACGTCATTGAATGTACGATGACATAAATTTTTTTTTTATTCAACACCCGAATGATGAAGACAGTGAATGGTATTCGGTTGTTGGAACATAACAGACAACAATATAATGTACACTGCAGATGCGAAATCGCACCAGGAAACAAAAATCTGACCGCATTGATGGGCATAATTTAAAAAAAAATGTTTTCCTCATTTTTATTTCGGTATATGCTGGATGATAACGATGTTATGTCACGTTAATGAAGATGATAATGGATGTGTTATTTAAATTTAGAATAAATGCCTACTCGAAAGGATGACGTCGAATACGAATAGTTGTAGGTAATTTTAATCGCCAAGTATGAGAATGTAAGAACGTGTAAAAGAAGTTGGTTTTCGTTTCAACTAATGGTGGAGGCGATAATTTTTTTATGAAATTTGTTAAAATTTTTGATTAACTAATTATGAAAATTTTTTAATTTCAGCCTATAAAAATTCGTTTTACCAATAATAAACTTTTTATTTCTGGTTTTGAATTTATACGAAATTTGAATGATTAGTTTTGATGACCGAATCAGTTGGGGGTTTTCGCTTCGAGGTCCACATTTTCGGGGTCAAATATATTTTTTACATTTTCAGCCGGCTTTTGTGAATAATCATCATACTGAGTGATATGTATGCAAGGTTTAGACCTATACGAAGATGGAAAAAATGGAGCCAGTGTAAAAACTTTATTAACTTTACCCCATGGTACTAACTACACTCCCGGCCCTACTAAGCACGTAAATTATCAAAATCCGCACAACCGAGTAGGTCACCCTAATTACTATGATGATTTTCTTGATATTGGTACGAAATACTCGAATTTGTTGGTAAACCATAGCCTGGTCGAAGGTATAATTTTGCTGCGACACTCGTCTTCTATGTCGTTTCAATGGTATTATAACAGCCTCAAGAATACTTACTGTTTTGGTAAAAACTGACCATTCCAAAAAATTTTTTCAACAGATTGACCATTTGTACCTTTCAAAATGCGGTATTTAATTGAATCTCGACACAATTTTCCTATTTTGTCTGAAATATAAATGCATAACTAGATAATTTTTGTGGGGCAGCGACTAAGCCTTCCTCCCGGGTAAGTTACAAACAATATTTCAACGCATTAATCTCCCTTATGAAAAATTTCTAGAGGGGCTGATCTGGGAAAGGATTTCCTCCCTAATTTTACCTATGTATGCTGGTTCGAATGTATCTTCAGCTCTCCAACGATATGTCTCATCTTGAAAAATCTCAAAAATCGTACGAATAAAAGTGGAAAGCTAAAAAGGAGCAATTGTTGGTATGAAAATCGAAGGTTTTTCACCAAAAGTTATGACCACTGAACATGATCGAGACAACCATCAAAAATTTTTAAAAAAGCTTCTTTACTAACATATGAAACAAGAGAATACCCAATATTTCAAACAAGTGGAATCCTCGTAGGATGCTGAATGTATCAAAATTCTCCACCAACTTCTCTTTGCCCCCCCAGTGGGGCTAAAGATTTCTAAATTGTCTTAAAACCTTTCCTGGGACAACACAAATACGTCCTGAAATTTTCAGCCTAATTTGTTAAATGGTTCTAAGGTTATGGCGTTATCAACATATTATATAATTATGTGTTCTTACAGACAGCGAATTACTAAATTTTCCATTTAAAGCCAAATGTACGGAGGTATATCAGATAAGACATCAATATACATAATTACAATTTTTAATATAAGTACCTACATTAACTTATAAAATATCTGTAACTATAAGCATATAACATAACAAATAGTAATGATATTTTGGAAAAGCTGGCGCGAGACACTTATTCTGTCAATGGTAACACAATTTTATGAAATCTGACTCAATGATAAGGATTCTCAAACCCTAATATTTTTTGTAGCGATAATATTATTGTGGATATATAGTTCAAATAAAATACTCAACATAAAATATAAGATTGTTTATTATAAAAATATAGCGCATGAAAATATATAAATTATAAATGTGTGCTTACTGACTAAAGTACAAAGTAAGATTGAAGTACAACCACCAAAATATTGTCATTTATTAAGCTAGCGTTAGGTGATTTGTGTTGAAGAGAAAGGAAGGAAATCATATTCAAGGAATAAGAATATGATGAATTTGCAATTATACATAATTCGTGAGAACAGTTTGGAGAGACATATTGTCAAAAAACGTGTATTAAAGGAATTGCTGATATAGGATAATTAAGTATATGTAGGAGTATTTTGTAGACAGAAATATGTATTCTAGGAATTTAGGAATGGTGAGAACATTGTTTGAAAGTGTTGAAATAAATGATGAGTGTTTGAGAATGTATTTCTTAGGCGGATATTTGGTTGTATTTATAATTTTATGAAATATGCTAGTAGATAGTGAAATGTATGTTCTGGGCCAGCTTTCAAAGTTGAACTTTGGAGGTCAATGACCTTGAAAGTTGAGCTTTTGATTATGTGAATAAGACGTGTGATATATCAATATGTAGGTTTTTGGGTATGAGGATTTCGAATTTGATATTAAAAATCGAATCCAAATGGGCGTAAGGGCGTTAGGCTCAGGGGGTAGGGGGATAATAGTATAGTGGGATAGGGGATAGTGGGGTAGGGGTGTGATATATCGATATGTAGGTTTTTGGGTAAGGGGATTTCAAATTTGACATTTAAATTTGAGTAAGAGTGAAAAAAAAATTTTTTTTCCTGTGAAAAAATAAATAAATAAAATTCGAAGATGGGTAGGCATACCTACCTATACCTACCTTAATGAGGTATAATTAGTGCGCGTGTATGTGTAGATTCTTCGGTAAATTCTGCTTTAAACTTTCTCTTTTTCTTTTGGACACTCTACATCCTTTTTAACTTTCTCCCTAACTTTCCCCCACTCACTATATTTTGGTAATGGTTTAACCTAATACTTAGATGAATAGTTCACTTTTGAAAACAGAGCAGTATATAAATTTACTGTTTGATTTTTGTGGTAGAACATTAAGACGTCTACTTTTAAAAATTTTCAGTTGAAATTATTTTTTATTTGCTACATCTCATAGAAATAAAGTAAGTACCAGAATTTTTTCAGTGCTTTTATTTTTTACTTATCCATTAATTGTAATAATAGGTACCTACAGCAAAACAAAAGTAATTATTTTATTTATTAATTTTTTCAATTGTGTATGATCAGATGGCTTCATCCTCAAGTGTGTTAAAACATGGTGCTGGTAATATGGCAAAGTCTTTTGCTGATGAAATAAACATCAAGATTGCAAAGTATAATGAAATTCTAACAAAACGTTTAATCGAACTGAGTTTGGAAGAAACCTACAAAATATTGAAAATGTGTTCTATTGAAACCAAATACGGACGTACTCTCATCACACATCTAAGAGCTGAATCATCTAAGGAAGAATTTGAATCATTAGAATACGGATGAAGGTATCGATGTATTTTTACAAAATATTTCTCACTTGAAAGTTTTGGGTTTGAATAAAATGAGGGGTGTTAATCTTGAATTTTTACCGAGAACTTTTGTAACAAATGTTCAGTAAAATAAAGTACATATTTAAATATTATTCTGAGAATTCCAGTGTTTTAATTAACTAATATTTATTAAAAAATAGTCTGTATACATATATTTTTTAGAATATGATGATATTATAATATTTTAAACTGGCTTTTTCTTTTTATTTAGGCATTGAAACATTATCATCTACGATAACTGCAACTTTTGGTTTTGATTTCTCATCCACGAGAATACTTTTAACTTGAATTGAATCAAATTTGGACTCTATATTAATACGTAGTTGATTTAACTCATTTTTAAGTAATATAAATTGGGAAGTAGTATACTTCTTAACAAAGTCTATATTGGCAGCATCTTTAGCATCAGATCTTTCATCAGCGAGAATATTTTTCATACGAACAGCATCATTTTCCATTTAAATTTCAAGTTGTCCAAGATGTCTTTCTTGAAAGTTGAGCTCAAGGTTGTGAATCTTTGAATAAATACGAACATTTTCTTCTTCATCTTTATTACCATTTGAGGTTCTGTCACGCATTTGTCCAAATTTATCAATCTCCATTTTGAATTTTAACGCAAATAATAATAATAAGAATTAAATTAATATAAGAGTAAAATATATTTGAAAAATTACGAAAAATCAACTTCGTCTACGTCTTGCTCAAAAAAATTTTTAAGCCAAAACTTAAATTTTAGAGCTTGTACCAATGAACAAACTCCACCCTCGTTGTTATCTAACGAATGATTTTTATACGAGTAAATAATGGACTTGGTAATTTGTGGTAAAGGTAAGCACTGAGTTTGAGGACAATCCAATTTATCCAGGTCAATGACAAATTTTCCAGTCACTTTTTGCAAAAATAAGGTGCGTTCGCTGCCTTTAATATACAAAATGTCCGCATCTCTGACAGCTTGTAAAACTAAAAACACTTTATGGTACTCCAATTGTCCATCTTTCCAACTAATTTTATGATGATATTTCTTCAACCAGTGAACTTGTTTCTGTTTGTCTTCTGTTAGGCAAGAGATATCGAATGGAGGTGAAACAAGAAAATGTAATACATGTTCACTGTAAAGGTCGACAATTGACAATTCCTTTATAATGAAAGAATTGTCATCCAAATTGAAGCCTTGGATATCTACAACGTACTTTGTCATCTTTAAACGCACAAACTCGAGACAATCTATAATAAACGACTAAATTGTAATGATGAAAATTTATTCATACATCATACTTTATAGTAGGTACATCAATAATAAAGAGGAGGAGGAGGAGGTGGGATATAATACTCAAAGTTTGAGATCATTCTTGTTCTCCCATGTATTTTCACAAGATGGAAAGCCATACCATTTAACCAGACATTTGTTTCCTCAATGTTTAACAATTTTTTCAACTAAATAAATATCGCAATGTTTAGCTTTTTGCAGTTCTTGATTATAGAAACCCCTTTCAATTTTATTATTATGAAAATCTCGCAACTAATAAGTAACAGGAGTAGTTGGAAGGATTTTATCAATGGTGAATAATTCTGTAGACCAATTTGCAGTATAACCTTTTTCAAAAGCTCCTTTCAATTTGCTAATACGTACACAATCACCTTCCTTAAATTTAACACGTCCTCGAGGACACTTATTTTTATTGCTCTTATGAATGTGTAACAAATATTCTTCATCACACAGAGTTACATCAGCAGTTTTCATCTTAATTGTTCTATGTGTGGAATGATTATATTCATGAATTAAATTGTCTAAAATATGAATCCATTTATAAGATCCATTCACTGAAAATTCACGCCACATTTTTGTTTTCAAAGTTCGATTAAAACGTTCGACAACAGCAGCTTTCTTATTACTATATGTACTGTATAATTGTATATTATACTTTTCCAACATAGTTTTGAAAGTGTTATTGTAAAATTCTTTTCCCAAATCAGTTTGCAGATAACGAGGAGGTTTAAAAATGACACCATCTCTGGAATCCAGTATATTTTTCATGGCAGTTGTAACTGTAGTAGCCATTTTATTCTTCAGAGGTCTTGCCCAAGCATATTTGGAAAAAACATCGATAACAGTCAACATGTAACGATTATTAGCATTTTCATCAGCATAAGGCTGCATTTCAACAAGATCAGCTTGAAATAGATCCTTGAATCCTTTAACAAAGGTGGGTCTTCTCGAATAATTTTTACGAGCTGGATTATGTAATTCAGTAGCTATTTCTCGAAGCACCATCTTATTAGAACTTGATACTTTCTTATCTACAACAGGATCCATGATTAATGAATATATCCAGCTTCTCGTAATTCCGATTCGATGCTTATAATCTCATTAATCACATTATTATTTCCAGCATTTTGGGAGGCATGCAACAAACATAAACGATCAACCAACTCGTTAGGGTTATCCCAATAGGTATATAAATTTTCAATTTTATCCTTTGCTTTTATAAGCTTCACCTGCATACCTTGACCACTTTCTGAATTATCAGTATCTTTATTCGTTGTACTACTATGACTTGGTCCAGCTTTACTAAATAAAGTAGAAGGGATATTCTCAGTTGAAGAACTAGAGGTTGGAGAAAATAAGTTTCGTCTTGTTGATAATAATTTATCTAATCGATCTTGTTCTATACACATATTATTGAAAAATGGTTGGAACTGTGGAGAGTTTAGAGAAATCATTTGATTTTCTCCCTCTTCTTCACTTACCCACATCCTTGGTTTGAAACAATTTTTTAATAAATTTTGATTTTGCTCCAGGATTTGATTTAATTTTACCATCAGCTTTTCGCAAATGTGTACCAGTATCAATCAACATTTGTTTGTAAGACTCAACATCTTGGCTGGTGTAATCATGAGGCTTCTTCTTCGTTAGCAAGGATATTAATCCTTTAGTCTGTTCATATTCTTGATCAGCAACTGTAATTTTATCATTGGAAAATACAATTGGATATTCTCCCAGATAATATATACCATCAACATGACGTTTAACTCCAAAGATAGTATCCTCGCTGCTAATTATATCCGATGTAATTAAAATTTTTGACTTTGATTGCTGCTGTTGTTTTAACTCATCTTTTTGTAAATTCACCAAGGGCTTATATTTTCTCTCCATCTGCATCCTATAATCAGCTTCTCCATGACGATATTTATCAAATTTTTGACACAACACACTCGCTAATTCAATTAAACGCTTTTTATCATCAATTTTGTTCAAAGCCATGATTGGAACTGAATGGAAATTAAATTATTTGGCAATTATAAATTTGTCAAAACCTACACGATAGCGACCATTGTTCAAATTGCTAGTTTTATCAATGACAATACAGCTATAATTTGAAGTATTCCAACAATGTTGACACATTTCACAAAATTTGTTGAATCTCATATCAGTATTCACATGATCGTAGTAAATATGTTTCAAATTAGTGAAATCCTGTTTAAATAGCACCAGTAAATTTGCATTATCTCGTACTAAATGTTTCAGAATGCGAGTATATGTTTGAGCCAGGTAAAAAGAATCTATATTTTTATGACAACCCATGCAAAAGTATGCTCGAATATGTTGTTGTTTCTCGCAGGCTACATCATCAAAAATGAAGATGGAATTTGGTTTAGCCTCATTAGGAGGAATGACAGACTCATTATCATCGTATAGAAAATATTCAATTTCTGGAACTAATTGCAACACATTCTCCAATTCTTGGTATTTTGGTTGATAACGGGACTTTGAATATAAGTAGATATTTTCTAACGATAATCCATTTGGGTTGTACAACAAGTTCATCAAGAGATTTGTTTTCCCACAATTACTAGGTCCGCATATGATTGCTCGAATACTATTTGGCAATAGAATTCCATGTCTATGATTTTCAGGTAAATTATTCAGTTCACATTTGATTTCATCAATGGGCAATGAAACTGTTTGCTTGATAGTCTTCATCTTGGTGTATACGAGTTGGAGGTCAACTATTGAAATGATAGTGAAAACGCAAACGTGTACGGTATTTATAGGCGGTGTGAAGAGAAGAAACTAAATGTACAAGTTGAAATGACCGAGTATGAGAGTAATAACGTTTATGGATTATTCTAATGAGACTAGTGGTTGTGGTTTATTCAACAAGTTTTTAAATTTGAAATTTATGCCAGAGTTGCATGTTCCATCTTATCAGTATTTGGGACCATTTTCAAATTTGGAAAAACGTTTGAAAGGAGATGAACCTGGTATAAATCCTTTAGATCAAGCTGCCAAAGAGCATGATATTTTCTATTCCGAGCATAAAGACATGCCATCTCGACATTTAGCTGATAGAAAACTTGAGAATAAAGCTTGGGAGCGAGTAAAGGCATCAGACTCATCAATTCCTGAAAAAGTATTTGCTTATGCAACAACAAATGCGATGAAAGTTAAACAAAAATTAAGACTGGGCTGTCAAATGAAGAAGAAGAAGACAATGAGAGATATAAGCATTGGTTGCTGCAATCTCAAAATGAAGAAAAAATTGAAGCAAATTGGTGGAAATGTATCTTTTGGTTCACTTGTATGTAAAGCTCGAAACTCTTTAAGAAGTACCAAAGCCAAGAATATTAATAATGATAATTCAACTTTACAAAAGGCAGTGCAAACTGCTTTGAAAGCTATTGGTTCACGTAAAGGTGTTGAAAAAGCTTTGAAGAAAAATAAAAATGGTAGTAGAATCATTCCAATACCCAAAGTTGGTGGAGTCTTACCTCTTATACCAATTTTGGCTGAAATATCAAAAGTTGGAGCAATAGCTGGAGGAGCTAGTGCTCTTATAAATGCTATACGAGATATTGTTAATTTAAGAAAAAGTATGAATAATAATTCCACAGATCCTTCAACTAGTCATAAAATTGGTAACGGACTATTTCTAACTACATATCGTAAAGGATATGGCCTTTTCTTAGCTCCTTCCTCTTCACATTTTCCAAAAAACTAAAAGAGTTTGCGAAAATATTACCTTGGCTTAAGGCCCTCACTGATTATGATATTGTTAATATTGTATCAAGAACACGTATATTCCCCTTATTTCAAGGAGTATTTTCACGAGATGAAATATTGAAACGTAAAAGCCCACTCAAAAGCTACGAATGTGGAGTAATAAATTTGGATGAAAAAGCTGGTCCTGGAACTCATTGGGCATGTTATTTTAAGCTTGATAACATAGTAAATTATTACGATAGTTTTGGTAATTTACCACCTCCTAAAGAATTTGTAAAGTTTTTTGAAGATTACGATATTTATTACAATTGGGAGCAAGAACAAGATTATAATATGATAATTTGCGGTCATTTATCAGTATGCTTTCTTTTTAAACAATTTTCTGTATATGATAGAAAAGTAGTTGAATAAAAGTGTTATACTATCTATATTATTATCATTCGTGTTGTTCATTTTCTCAAGTAAAGACCTACAATGGACCGTTTATTCACGCTTACCGCTTATAGTAGCGAATTGTCTCAAGATTATTTTCCTCCTTTGGAATTGGATAGTGACAGCACGTATGCCCTTGGGCTATACAGTCTAAGTACCTTCAATTCTATTCCAAATGTAATAAAGGATCAAAATGACTTGTTTTACTACTTTTTGATTAGAAAAGATTATGTCTACATTGGACGAACTATAAGAATACCTGAGGGATCATATGAAATAGAAGCTATTGAAAAATTACCGTATGATCTAACATTTAAAGATCACAAAGTATACCTTAAAGGTGATTTCAAAAAGGATAAATTCAAATTTCCCATAAAACCTAACGTGAATACTCAAAAAGTGGAAATTATAGCATCATTCCCAATCAGTTTTGAATTAAGCGGACATGTTGGAAACATACTTGAATTTGATAAAATTCATGTCGATGAAGGTGCGATGTTCACATCTAATACTTTGGTTAAAATCACATCTGTAGATATTTTGAATGTTGAATGCAACATTGTTAATGGATCCTACACCAATGGTTTGCCATCTCACACATTAGACTCATTTTGTCCTAGTGACGTGTCTCCCGGATATAAAATAAGTCAACATCCTACTAATATGCTTTATTTGCCAGTTAATACCAAAAGTATAAGTAATATTACCCTGCGTTTAGTCGATCAAAGTGGAAAATTAGTCAATTTCCGAGGTGAACAAGTCATAGTTCAATTAAATTTAAGAAAGATACACTAATTATCATCATCATCATCATCATCATCATCATCATCATCATCATCATCTTATCATCATTATGGGTCTTGTTTATAATAATAGCTGATGTTCTATTGGTGGTAACAAGTTCCTAACTGCTTTCCATCATTCTCAGCATAAGCCTCGACATAAATACTCCTCCAAGATTGGAAAAGCTTACACTCGTCATTCAGTAAGAAAGAAGTTAACATGTAAGAGTTGCTTGATTCTTGATTCCTTAGGTTACAAAGTTTGTTAAAAATAGTCAAAGTTTCATCATGAATGCTGCTCAAATTCTAAATGTTAGCTCTAATGTAAATTTTGAAAATATAATCTCAAAATTTGTGTATCAAGCCCATCAACCTTTAGCTTCAACTTGATATGCTTTCAACGATGAAATTCGTATTCCTATTCAACAAAATGATGTTTACACATTGCCTAGCCGGAGTTTTCTACAAATTCGAGGAAAATTGAATAAAACAAACGCATCTACAGCACAATTTATTCAAAATGGTATCGCTTTCCTATTTGATCATATTTGTTACAATTTGAATAGTATTGAAGTGGATAAAACCAGAAACCTTGGATCAGCTACTCTACTCAAAGGATTAGCCTTGTTTACCAGAGAAGAATTTGAATGTTCAGCAAATTCTGGTTTTGCAAACTTGAATACAGATCAACTTTTAGATAATAACGGTGAATTTAGTGTTTGTGTGCCATTAAGAAACGGGTTGAGATTTTTCGAAGATTACGATAAAATTATAATTTTGATGAAACAAGAGCTCATTTTACAGAGATCCAGTAATGATACTAATGCATTATACTCAACTGTAGATAATGATACACCATCTGTTCAAATTCATAGCATCAATTGGCTCATTCATACATTACCTGCAGCAATGCAGCTCGAGTTGTTTTACTTACGAAAGAAGAGCCAATCTTTATTCCTTTCCGCAGTGAATCCAGCTCTAAGTACAACAAGGAATAATTGGTCTATTATGACATCTACCCAACTGGAGAAACCTAGATATGTACTAATCTCATTCCTAACTGATAGAAAGAATCAATTAAAGAAGAGAATGGACAAGTTTGATAATATCCAGCTGAAAGACATTAAATTATTTTTAAATAGCGAGTATTATCCCTATGCAAACTTGAATTTGGATATAGATAAGAAAGATGTTTCATTTTTATATCAAATGTATTACAATTTTCAAAATTCCTACTATCATCGAAAGAATTATCGCCCCATTTTAGATAGAAATGAATTTCTAAGTTCAAATCTTTTGTTGTATTAGACTGTAATTTTCATAATGATACCATCAAAACTGGATCTGTAGATATCCGCTTGGAAATTGAGACAAGTACAGCTGTTCCAGCAATACTGTTTGTCATTGTCTAATCATTCCCGATAGTGTT